>SNQJ01S0014790.1:11393-30394 GCA_010110895.2 Picea sitchensis
TGGTAAAGTAGGAGTAAAAAAATAATTCAACCATTTGATAACTGTCAACCTAAAATATGTCCAAGCAGCAAACAAATAATCGTCGAATTCACAAGGGTAAAATGTTGTCAAGGTATGAAATATTGCAGAGGTAGAAATTTAGAAGACACAGAGATAAAAAAAAGGCACGGTCTCTCAACTCCAGAAGGCGTAATAAAAAAAATCCACCAAGGACTATGACAGAGGTAGATGGCTACAGGTGCATCCTTCGCTCATCATCCTCGCACAGAAAAGAAGGGCGTTGAGATCCATAGGTCTTTTAATGCTAAGGCAAAAATTGTAGATCAGGCTCCTGGCCAACTGCTCAGGCAAGGACTGACGAGCTAAGGATGAAGGCTAAACAACCTCAAGGTCACAATCAACACCACAGGGCGGTCACGACAGGCGGGAAAACGAAGGTCATGGGAAATCAATCGACCAATCAATCAGCTAGGGTATAAAAATTTCAGTCATAGAACTAGACAACCAGTTTACCTACCCAATAAACATGCATATCCAAATCATATATCCTACAACAATCTACCATTGAAAGGAAGAAAGCGTACCATTGCCTATTTGCCCACTCTGAGTGTCGTCCGCGTGCTCTGCACAACTCCCGCTTGTCGACTGTCGAGACTTCACAGGTACCTCCCAGCCAACGCTAGGGGTAATCTTCTTCGCCCTTAGCCCCTTGAGCCACAAAGGGGCCACACACGCTATCCAGAGGTTTCGTCTAGCTCCCATCTCACCTCGCAAGGCCAGGCTACCACTTCTCTCCAAGATGGGTATCCCAACTCCCACAAGTAAATCAGTCAAGTCGATATTTCTGCAGCGTAACATTATGCAAACATAAGATGATGCTTCATCCTTCTTCCTCCTTCATTATATAGAGTTTCGATCTTCCTTTGTTTCCTAAAATCTCATTTAATTAAATTTTTAAAAATAAGTTCCTAAAAATTCTTCTCCGTACAAGTGTCACCCATCCCCTAGATTCCTTCATTATTTAGTTTCTTTAATTAATTAATTATCTTGTTTCCCTCACCCACCTAGAGTTACTCCTAGAATCACTCCTAGCTGTCCCCAATCTCCCTTATAGGTTTTAAAGGCTTTCCCTATTATGAAGTTGCTAATTTAGTTTAAAATTAGAAGGGTCTTAAATGGTAGATTATTTACTAAGTTGATTTACGCTTTTTCCCTTAAGTCCCCCTTTTTCCCTTTTTATGTTACCTCTTTTCCTAGTTTCCTAAATTTTAAGATTTTCCCTCTTCCCCCTTTTAATTAGAACTCAAAAAGGCAGGTGTGAAATTTTAACCCCTTTTTCCCTTTTATCATTTAATTAATATATATATATTTTTTATCAAAAAGATAAAATAATTAATTCCCCTTTTTACATTTGTTACATCAGATTTTATTTTTATGAAAAACTTAACTCCTTACTCCTTTCATGTTACAAGATTTAACGAAGGTCAAAATTATTATTTAAGTCATTTTTATTTTTATTATTATTTTTTTTTTAAGACAAGGTTCAACCACTAGCATAATTAGACTTAGGCCTTAATTTTTATATTGGGCGACATTTAATTAGGGAAATTGTTTTCAAATTACTTAACATGTTATTTTTCTTAGGTCCATCTAGGTTCATCTCTCTATGATCAACAACGCGACGTGCCCTTCAGGACGCACTAGGTGCTCCAAGGGTGCCACTCGCCTCATATGTTCCTTTGTACAACGTGCCCTTTAGGATGCACTACGTGCTCCAAGGGTGCCAGTCGCCTCATCTGTTCCTTTGCACAACATGCCCTTCAGGATGCACTACGTGCTCCAAGGGTGCCACTTGCCTCTTGACTAATTTGGTAGACATCAATAACCCCTGGAGTCAACACTCTGCCAGGTGAACTTGTGGGAGACTAAGGGATTTTAAGGAATAAGGCCCCCACCTTATTGCGCGCCCCTTAGAATCATCGTGAGCGACTCTCGCAATCTACCCTCACGGCATCGTGGGTCCTCTCGAACTAGGTAATTGTTAACCTACAGTTCGAGCCACAACGAGAGTGCTAGTAGGCTGTGGCAGGGCTGCTATCCACACCTCTCCCTCAACTTCTCTGGTAGTCATGCATGACCCCTTTACTTCATATGTGAGTCTCGTCGCCAAACTATCGTCAACTTGCATCATCAAAAACTCATGTCGGAACATATCCATATCATATCATCCAGTCAGATGCACTAATTTCACAGTAAAACAATCAAACTCCAATGGCACACTCCCTGACTCGATCCGGAGTCCAAGGGGTTCCATCGATGCCTCTGCATCCTCAAGGTCCAAATCCCTCCACACTCAGTAAAACTAAGTCAATAGCACCTATCTATGTCAATGTAGTAAAACAACATGTCATCCACCCATAACGCATCATAATCAAAATCAAAAGTTTTAATAGCATAAAATTCTGGATCACTTGCGAGCAAGTGTCCTAAAAGAATAAGTTTTCTTAGTGCGCCAGAGCAGGATGCTACACTATATTTCATCATGACTATATTTCCACGGATAAGCCATGACATGAAACAAATAATTATTGATGTAATAATTGATATGCATTAAATTAAATTGATTACAAACTCTCCTCCCAGCCATTCTCGATTTACTTTGCAGTAGTCATATATTCATCCATTATATCCCAACCATTCTCGATTTACTTTGCGATAGTCATAGATTCATCCATTATATAAATTCTCCAAATCTACAATAAAAATATATTTTCCTCGAGAGACACTGCCTCTAAATCTACTAACTATTCAAAAAATTAAATTAACAAAAAAACCATTTTGAGAGAAAAATTATAAAAGTGGTTGAGAGATTCATGCAAATTTATGGAACAAACCCTCCCATCCATAAACCATCAATGTCCCGAAACGTCCTCACAAAGTCTAGCATCTTGAAATGGAGCCACACTGCTCATGGTTGGGTTCTTTAAAACAAAATCTTATCCATATGAAGCGATCATGCAAATCGCTAAATTAACCTAGTGTGTTAATTGAAAGGTCCATTGTAATTCTACATGTTTCACACAAATACAAACCAAAATGGAAACACTTACAATTTTAATACCCATACAAACAAAAATAAAAACGCTTCCATGTATATGTGAGGAGTGAGTTAGACTTGCATCCTCTCGGTGATGATTGAAATGAATGCCAAATGTGTATCTATCAATTGGTCGTTTGATATTCACAAATACATGGACAAAATGAGATATGTCCAATAATATGATATTTTTTATCAACATAATTAATCCATACTAAATGAAAATGAGACATTTTACACAAATTATTCTCTGTTAATTAGGTAAAAGTGGAAATTAATGGTTAAGGAATTAAATTATTAATCATTTTGATAAATGTGAAAAAGTAAACAAGGAAACAAAATCATTTATAAATGCAAAGAAGCTATGAAGATTAAATCTCATTCATTGATTTGAGAGTATCACTAAGAATATGTCAACATCCTCAATTACTAACCATAAAATTAAGATTTATAATTAAAAGATCATTAATTAATTATGCCCATTTCCAATAAGTGTAATAAAAGTATCATATTCCAGTTTTATCTTATCATTGATTACATATGATTAAGTATCATTGATTACATATCTTATCATATCATTACATATCATTGATTACTTTATCATAAATTTGTACAAATATTTTTACATAAATAGAAGTATTCTCTAATCTACTAACGTCTTTTAACTTTAACATGATTAACATTATCAAGCCCATTGGTGAAGGATATGATTATATATATAATGCCTACTAGCACAACAAGCGAGAATCCCAGGAGCGCCAAAGGACTTGGAAATAATGGAGTAAGCGTCAGTTGTAAGCGTCGGTTCTAAGAGTCAGTTTGTAGTTCACTGTCTATAGAATCTAGTTGTTTGTGGTTTACATGTAACCAACGCAATAGGGTCTTTTCTTATTTAAAAATGTAATCAGTCTTCATTGGATAATATAAAAGTGAGTGTAGCCGCGTGAGGTGCAGACTCCACGCACTCAACTAACTCGTGACGTGCATAAAGGTTTTTTGTTGTGCAAGATGGATAAGAAGAGGCCGCGTGCATTTGGTCCAGAGGAGGCCGATTTGGTTATAGCGTGAGTTTTGGAACAAGTGGTGAAGGTCGATCTGCTTGGTTATATTTTTTGCATGTGTGGAGGTTAGGTTATGTTCTTTTTTGCATGCATGGAGTTTTAAACCTTTTATTAAAGTGGATCATGAAGGTGTAGTTTGCATGGTATTTGCATGTGGAGTTAGTAAATCGTGGAGATTTGCATGTGGAGGATTTAAAATTGGTGTCACTATTTAAATCGTTTTTTTTTAAATAGTGAGGTGGAGTGGAGTTATAAAGTTTATTAAACCTTGTTATGATAGTTTCATAAGAGTGGACTTATTTACCTTTTTAATAATTATAAGTGGATGCATGTGGAGTTTGAACTTTATATGGAACATAAAGTTATTAAAAGTGGGTTTTACTAAACTATTAAAGAGGGTTTTATTTTGAAGTTTATTAAAAGTGAATTTTTTCATAGTGGATATCTTCTATAAAGAGGTGAAGAGGGAGTTATAAGTTTTTTCTTTAAAAAGTTGATATTTTGGATATTAAGGTGCATGCATGATTTAAAGGTTGATATATGCATGTGAGATAGTGTTTTTTATTTAAAGGTGGATGCATGCATGATTTAAGCTGAGAACAGAGGTAGAGTTGGATTAGTGGATCCGAAGGCAGAGCGACGAACTGCTTAGCACATGAGAACTTGAAAAAAAGTTGCATATCCTTGGTGTTTCACTTGCACAAAATATCTTGCAGTGATGGCGAATCCACTGGCAGAGACCTACCTCAACGAAGACAACAAGTTAGATGGCTTGAATTTCATTAACTGGAAATTCAAGATGAAGACACTCATGGAAGGCTATGGTGTCTAGAACATTACAAAGAGAACTGTATTGAAACCTGATGCGGTTGCAGGTGCGACAACAACACAGATCCAAGATTGGGAGAAGCATGAAAACAAGGCAAAGGTATTGTTGGGCATGTCAATTAAAGATAGCATAATTCCACATATTAGAGAAGATACAACTTCTGTTGCTACATGGACAGTGATTAAAGCATTGTATAAACTAGTAATGCAAACTGCATTTTGTTTCTGAAAACTAAATTGCTAGGCATTAAGATGGATGGAAATGAATTTGTTAGTTCATTTTTGGGTCGTATTAAAGAGGTGAAAGACAAGCTAGTAAATATAGGGGAAATCATTTCCAACACTGACCTGGTCACTATTACCTTAAATGGTATGCTATGAGATTATCATATGTTCATAACAGGTCTCACAACAAGGAAAAAACCTCCTATGTTTGAAGAACTGACAGGTATTTTGCTGCAAAAGGAAGAGAGGCGAGTGAATCTGAAGCCTCTGAATAAATGTTTGGCACTGTGGTCAAATAAGACATCTGCGAGAGGGATATCAGGAGAAAGAGGCAGAGGAGGAAATTCATGGTAGAGAGGCAGTTCATGGAAGAGAGGAAGTTCATCGTAGAGAAGACAATCTCCAAATCAAGGTATGCAATCCGATAAGAATAAGTCAAATAGTTGTTTTTATTGTGGTCGACCTAGACATATTGTTAAAGATTGTCATAAGAAGAAAAGTGATGAGGCTAGGAATAAACCTAGAACACATTCAAGTCATTATGCAGAAAAATATTCAAATAAAGATCTCAGATTATTTATTGCTAGTGATGATATTGATGAACCCCCAAATTTTGAATCACAGGATCTTAGGTTGTTTGTGTCTAACACTTATTTATCTGCTGAAATAGATGATTTTGATGCCTAGTTTGTGGATTCCAGAGAATCAGTACATATGACTTGTAATAAAAATTGGTATGCTAATTTTAAAGAAACTCAGAATGGTGCCAGCATATATCTTGGAGATAACCGCGCTCAGGAGATCAAGGGATATGGAGACATTCCTGTGACATTGCTGAATGGTACTGTTCGTCACATTCGCAATGTGGTGTATGTGCCAGGAATAAAGAAAAATTTGATCTCTGTGTCCACCATTACAGATCAGAACTTGAAGGTTGAATTCTTCAAGAATTATTGCATAGTGAAGGATCTGTTGGACCACTTCCAAACTGTTGCAACGAGAGTCAGAGCAGGAGGCCTATACAAACTTGATGTTACCAGCAAATCACATCACGCACTGACTTCTACAACTATGCCAATAGATATTCTTTGGCATCAAAGGTATGGACACATCAGTCATCCAGATTTATTGCTATTACGGAAAAAAAAAATATGGTTGAAGGACTTCCCATGTTAAAGAATGAGAAGGTTGCTTGTGATGGATGTGCATTAAGAAAGATGCACAAAGATGAATTACCCTCTAATCCATATAAGAAAAAGAGAGATGTATTAGATCTTGTGCATACTGATGTTTGTGGGCCTATGTAGACTAGGTCTTTAGGAGGTGCATTTTACTTTCTGTTGTTTATTGATGATTACAAAAGATACACATGGGTTTACTTTATTAGATGAAAAAGTGATGTTTTCGAGTACTTTAAGGAATTCAGAACCATGGTGGAAAAGTAGACAGGAAAATCCATCAAAATCCTTCGTTCAGATCAAGGGGGAGACTATAAATCAGGGGACTTCAACAAATATTGCAAAGATCATGGAATGGTACAAAAGTTTACAGTACCTCACACTCCACAGCAAAACGGAGTCGCTGAATGGAAAAATAGAACTCTGGTAGAGTGTGCACGCAATATGATGAAAGGTAAGAATCTATCAAATGCATTTTGGGCTGAAGCCATAAATACTACAATTTGTTTAAAGAATAATTGTCCAACAAGGTGGCTTAATAATGTTACTCCTTTCAAAGCCTTGTATGGTTCCAAACCTGCAGTTCATAATTTGAAAGTATTTAGGTGTAAGGATTTTGCTCATATTCCAAAGGAGAATAGGAATAAATTAGATGCTAAAGCCATTAAATGTATTTTCATTGGGTACCGTTTTGAATTTAAAGCATACAAATTGTTTTATCCTACTACTCACAAAGTGTTTGCAAGTAGAGATGTAATTTTCCATGAGCAGGAAGCAGGAAATCATGAAGACAACAATCATGAGGAATGACAAATACTTCTTGATGAAGGAGTTAAAGAAGAGCAACAACAACCACCACAACAACAACCATCACTGCAAGAACATCAAAAGAAACAATAAGAAGGACTTAGTGATATGGACAATTCAAGCAGTCACAGTTCACCTAGAGGTGAAGACAGTTCTTCACAAATTGGGGAGGAAGATAATCAGTTGAGAAGATCTTCATGATAGATTCGGCTTCCTGAGAGGTATAAAGACTAGGCCCTAATGAGTAGCATTTCAAATGTCATAGAACCCATGAGTTTTAATGAAGCTAATGAACATGATGAATGGCGAAATGAAATGGAGGAAGAATATGAATCTATAATGAAAAACAGTACTTGAGAATTGACTGAATTGCCTAAACATAAGAAGCCCATTGGATGCAAATGGATATACAAACCCAATTTTAAATCAGATGGTAGTATAGATAAGTATAAGGCTAGACTGGTTTCAAATGGGTATTATCAAATAGAAGGTATTGATTATGCTGAAACGTTTGTACCAGTAGCTAAATTGAATTCTATCAGAATTTTAATTGCTTTAGCTACAAAGTACCACTGGAAGCTACACCATCTAGATGTTAAATCTACATTTTTGAATGGTGAGTTAAAGGAAGAGGTTTACCTTACTCAACTTGAAGAGTTTGTGTAAAAATGGCAAGAACACTTAGTGTGTAAGTTAAAGAAAGCATTGTATGGACAAAAAAATGCATCTAGGTCATGGTATGAGAAAATAGACTCTTTCTTTCTTCAACAGGGTTTTATGAGGAGCAAAAGTGATCCAAATCTGTATACAAAATTTGATGAGCAGGGGTATATAGTATTGATTTCCTTATATGTTGATGATTTGATAATTACAGGAAATGTAGAGAAATTAATTGATGAAATCAAGTAGCAGTTGTCAAAAGTGTTTGAAATGAAAGATCTTGGTGAGCTACATTACTGCCCAGGTCTTGAATTTTTGGAGAAATGCAGGCCAAACTTTTGTTTGGCAGAGTAAGTATATTAGAGAAATACTTAAGAGATTTAAAATGGATCAATGTAAGTCTTCTACTATTCCCATGCAGCAGAATGTGAAACTTTCTTGTGATGATGATTCAAAGGAGGTGAATGGCACTATGTATAGAGAGATGGTGGGTAGTTTGAATTATCTCACCACAACCAGACCTGATATTTCATATTTTGTGAGTGTGTTAAGTCAGTTTATGGAAAAACCTCATGAAATCCATTAGAATGCAGCAAAGGCAGTACTCAGGTATCTAAAAGGAATATTTTATTATAGTATTAAATATACTGATGCATCAGATGTTGAGTTGACAGGTTACTCAAATTCTGATTGGGCTGGCAATCCGGATGATCGAAGATCAACCACTGGATATGCGTTTGGAATTGAATCCAGGGTTGTTTCATGGAGCAGTAAAAGGAAGCCTACTATATCTTTGTCTTCTATTGAAGAAAAATATAAATCCTTGTGTGCAGGGACTTGTGAAGTTGTTTGGTTAATAAGACTTCTTCAAGATGTTGGAGAAGAACCACAGGAACCTACGATGATCAAATGTGATAATCAAAGTTCAATCAATACTGCGAAGAATCTGATTTTTCATGCAAGGACAAAGCATGTTGAAGCTCAGTTTCATTTTGTTAGAGAAAAGTTGCAGTCAAATGAAATAGCTCTTATGCATGTAATACTAGTGAAAATGCTATTGATATTTTCACTAAGCCTCTTGGAAAGATTAAGTTTGAGCTGTTTAGGAAGATTTTAGGTGTAGAAATCAATCCATTCTCCATTAAGGGGGAGACTTGGAAATAATGGAAAAAGCACCAATTCTAAGCGCCAGTTCTAAGAGTCAGTTTGTAGTTGACTGTTTGTAGAGTCTAGTTGTTTGTGGTTTGCATGTAACCAAATCAGTAGAGTATTTTCCTATTTAAGAATGTAATCAGTCTTGATTGGATAATATAGAAGTGAGTGTAGCCTCACCATGTGTTTGTTTTCTCATATTTTATCTAAAGGCAGATCGAAAAGGCGATCAAAGTAACAACAAACACAACTCTTTCTGCAGTCCACCTCCAACAATTACCATTAATGCCCAAATTATTTTCTTCTCCATCAGATACAATAATCCCTGATGTGTAGGAGTGGCTTATGCTCCTCAATCTAATTCTGTGTTGAAGCCAATGGTCAAAAAGTGAATTGCATTTTTCTATGAGCAGTCGTCCATGTCTAAGAAGGCAAAGCTGCTCGAAGAATTCGCGAAGGAGCGTGGCAATAACTCCACCAGAGACAATAGCTGACAGAACGAGTAGACCCCACGAATTCTTACAATTGCTTTGTTGTGAAGAAAAGACAGCATCTTGAATGGCTTCCTGCATGATCGTGTAAAAACTTAAACACTTGTATATCCTGCCCATAATTTTGGAATAGGCACCTTCTGAATGTGAAATCTGGCGATCCAAACACTCGACATCATCAATAACATTGTCGTCGAGGGGATCGAGTTGAATTGTACTCTGTTGCTTATTTGCTGTCAAAACAATATGATTAGCATTGGGTTGCTCATCATCTATCACAACACTATGATGGGCATCCTCTGTTTTTGTCATTTCCAAGCCGACGGGTCCGACGTTTCCTGACGTGATGAGCTGATTTGACATAACGTTTCAGTTATCAAACCTAATTAGCATTATACAATTAGTTCCTGGAAAGCAATGGCCAAACTATGCATAATGGAACGATTCAATTTACTAAAATATTGCCTAGATAATGAGAAAGAGTAGATCCAAACGAGTCTTGTGGTACGGAATTGAAATTACCATACAGAAACTAAAGATGTACTAGAATGAACCCTGTATTAAAATTACCTCCAAAATGCTTTAAAATTAACCTCCAGAAACTCTAGATGAATATTAGAATTAGTTTTGCACTTGAGCTAAAGAAACCAAAGACAAGGATCTGAACTAGGAGTTGATATTAAACTATGGAATCTAGAGTGGAGTCTTAGAATTATTATATATTGAGCAAGAGTAAGGAGGAAGCTTCGACGAAGACTCATGACGCGAGGGGTTTTCGTGTCATCATATCATGGAATCTTCACCATAATTCAGCGGCATATCATGGTTGTGGACAGTTGTTGTGAATCGGCTATCAAAGTGTTATAGATAATGCTTACATCTATTGTAACTGTGAGTTTCTAGGTTAACTATGACTGTTGTAACTGTGAGTTTCAACTATGACTGTTGTAATTGTGAGTTTCTAGGTTTACTATTTTTAGCTAATCAGATCCACTTTCTTAGGATGTAGATTTCTAGGATTCAGTGATCTACATGCTATATATGTAACCTCCATTTGTCTATTAAATATATACAGAAACTATTCTATGATTGTGTGTTAATCTTGTGCAATGGATGCTCTCTCGATCTCCAAGTTGGTATCAGAGAAAGGACCGTCCTGACTCTCTCATGAGAGGGACTGGAAGATGAGAGAAGAGTGATAAATTGATGTCGTTGTAGGAGTATATTAGGTTAGAGGGTTTGAATTTATAAATTTTCTATGTGTTTTGTGAGATTGCTGCAAGAGACCGCCATAAACGCATCCAAGTGTTGCAAAAGGAGTCATTAATCGACCGTCCAGTTAAAACACTGCCATATCAATCTGTTCTGAAGCTACTATTCTCAGAAAAAGCTGTCACTAGTGTATATTTCTTTGTTGAATGTGAAAGAGTTCTAACAACCACCAACATTAAATTTCCTGAGGAGTTTTGCAGCGAAATCTTTATTAGAAGAAGGGTTTCCTCTTGTCATGAGTTCAGATCGGATCTGGAGTGACTCCATCCCGTTGTCTATTAAATATTGTTCGTTCAAGAGAGGATTGCAGGAGATACGCTACATCAACAAATTAGAGAAATCAATCAGAAGGAGAGTCGTCATATCATCTTTGACTGTCCTATGCCGCCTGTTTGGAGGAAACTGTTGGAGTTTGAATCACTACCACTACCCAAGAGAGGAACCATTGTTGAAGGTGCTACCTGTGTTGGAGGGTTTGAGATCACAATCTATTTTCTTCGATTCACTTTCTCAAAAACGTAATTGAGCCAGAATGAGGTGCATGAGAACTAAGATGGGCAAGTCTTTGTAGTTTCAAGGGGGAAACTACTTTAGTTTCACTATCATTAGTTTTTGAATTAGCCTGAGTATGTTTGATTTCTTTGTTTGTAGATTAACCATAAAGAACCAAATATAGAACAGAGTGATGTAATTCAATCTTGTAGTTCTTGAGTGCTTCGGTGCTATAAGAACAAATGCATAACTAGTTTAAAGTCTGTTAAAAGATGGAGATTTTTGTTGTATTTCGGTGCTTCAATATCATCATCTAAGGGTTATCATTGTATTGATGAGTGTGTGTAAAAAGGTCATTTTGTAAGATCGATTATTGATTGTTTCAGTATCAAGACTATTCTTTGCGGTAGTTTAAAATCGTTGATCCTATAGATACTTCAAAGATGGTCGGAAGCGGTTGTATTTGTGCTGTATGAAGTGGTAGCTCGAAGATGATGGAGAGAAAGAGTGTGTCTATGAAGTTCAGAGATGGGTGTAACTGCGTATGAGGACCAGTGAGACAGACATGACAAAATTTGTATTGTAACCTTTTTGTTATGTTTTGTAATTTGTGATTGTGATATTTGTAATGTAAGCATTAAGGGAGGGTGTTAGAGATAATGATTACAGCTGTTGTAATTGTGAGTTTGTAGGTTAACTATGACTATTGTAACTGTGAGTTTCAACTATGACTGTTGTAACTGTGAGTTTCTAGGTTTACTATTTTTAGCTAATCAGATCCACTTTCTTAGGATCTAGATTGCTAGGGGTCAGTGATCTGCATGCTATATATGTAACCTCCATTTGTCTATTAAATATATACAAAAACTATTCTATTATTGCGTGTTAATCTTGTGCAATGGCTGCTCTCTCGATTTTCGAGTCAAAGCACCGACGCTCGCTAGGGAGTGGGTTGTTTGAAGGAGCTACCGAAAAGGACTTCACAAAGATATCATGACTTGGATGGAACATGGGGTGACATACAGAGTAAGGAAGAATTTTAAAGTTTTTTTTGGTGCATAGCGATTCGGCCCAGTAAAATTTGAACGTTGACCCCAATATTTTTACTCTGAAATGGTGTTGCTGAATTTAACTGACTTTTATAAACAAATTCATCTTTCAAATTTGATAATTTGATAAATATATTCAACATTTTAACTGACTTTTAGAAGAATATTAAAAATTTTAGACCCTTTTTGAGAACCGAACTATCTAATCAAAATCAATTAAATTTCATCCCCGTCTTACCCACAATGAGATATATTTCTGTGAGATCATCAACACTATACCTAGCCTAGGTCCTGCCAGCGAGCGAGCTTTGGCCAGCCATCGTGCAAAGGATTTTACTTAAAATTCGTTGACTCCTTGATTTCGACTTACCTTTCGTTATCCGATGACTATAAGAAGAAAATTGCAATGAGGGCAGTTCAGTCATGTCGAGATGCTGGAATCGGGCTCTCGAGTCTCCGGTAACTGTCGGTTGTCATGTTTTCTAGGCATAGAGTCATTATAAATATATAAAACCTATATAGTAAAAGCACTAAAATAATAAAAGCAGTGAGCCTTGTATCCTCCTTATGGTTGGTGTGGGAGAACTCACAGAGTTGGTACTTCCTTCAGTAAATCAGGGGATCATAGTCTCCTTTCGTTTGATGTAGGAGAGAGTTGGTGCTTCCTTCAGGTTGGTGCCTATATATTAATGGGTTGTAGCCTTCTTCCAGTTGGTTTTGAATATATCAAAGAGTTGGTGCTTCCTTCAGGTTAGTGCTTGTAAATCATGGGGTTGGTGTCTCCTTCTAGTTGGAGCTAGAGAATCTGGAATTTGGTGCTTCCTATGAATCTATTATTGATATATATTTAAGAAAACATTTTGTGGTTTTCTTTCATTTGGGTTTCCATGTAAATTCTAGTGTATTTTGTATCTGATGTGATATTGATATTGTTTATGGTTATATGTTCATGATATATTGAATGCAATCATAAAATATATATTGTTGATAAATTTGAATATTATATGTTGTGATTGAAAATGATAAAAAATGATCATACTACTTCACCCACTTCTCAGTATTCCAACAATATGGAGCTATAAAAAATCTACAACAATTTATGAAATTAAATTAATTTGGTTCCATTGTTAAATATTTAAATAACAGTAAATTCTTGCTTTGGAATTTTTGGGTGAAGAGTAGTTTGCAAGTGGAGGCATTGTGAGACATGAGGACCAAATTGTGATCTTTGGAGGTGGCGTTTTCCACTAAAATGATTCTGGGAGTTTTGACCTCAGAGGTGGTAATTAGTGATGATTTATAAAGAGAATATTCACTACACAAGGACTACGAAAGACATGGAATTCATTAGAGGAGTAGTTTCGACTCTTATGAAAGTGAGAAACTAACTTTCATGGTGAGGTGGAATTAATAGGGGAGTGACTTTGTTTTAAAGGGTTCAAAGACTATTGAAGGTGGACCCAAATGGAAGTCTTGAGGTTTAATCCTTTTAACAGTTAAGGTGCGATGAAAGGCTTTATGTAGAGTAACAAATTGAGAAATACCTACTTTTACATTAAGATAATGTAATAAACCGTACTCAATTTTAACAATAACATCCTCTTAAAGATCAGGGATCCAAACATAAGGCTTTAATGAGCTACTTAATAAAGATTCCCATGAAAGTGTATGAGATTGATCCAATGGGCTAATAGTTGTTCATGATATATAGGAAGTAAAATGTGCATTATGTTCTTGGAGAAGGTTGTTCAACTATGAGATAAAGTTGGGTGGGGCTAACCTCATAATTTAGTTGCAAGATAGTGATGCATGTTAAAGATTTTATGGTCTACCAACAAGTGAGAGTGAGATGGGTCATGTGCATACTGATAACATCCAACATGGTTTATTCTATTATTTACAGTTGAGATAATAAAAATTCATGTAGAATATGGATCTAAGAATCCAGAATGACACTATCATGACATCTAACTACCAAAGGATGAGGTTCTTGAGAAGGTGACTTATGAAATAAATTGATAAGATCTTGGATTGTTTATGTTGTTGTTGAATTTGTTGATGTTGTGTTTCAAGTAGCTTTCTTTCATCAATTTCTTTGGTCTGATATAGAGAGGAATATCCCTTTGGTGTAGGTAATTGAGTCCTAGTAACACTAGTTTGTGGTTTTGAGAGAGAAACAATGTATTGGAATTTCTTTTAGAGATCATGATGGAAGAAAATCATGATTAAAATGAAAAAAATGAAAAAAAGAGAAGATTTATAAAATATATTTTCATTTTTGTATTAGTTTAAGATTAAATAGAAAACAAAAAATGATCAACATTGATAGTGTAACCAAAATCCAAGATAGAGATTTTTGGTCCATATTTTTCCAAGCTTATAGGGAAATAGTTAGTGATCGTAAGACTAATTATTGATTGGCTAGTCTAGATGAGCCTCATGACTGAACTCCTCATGCTTGGACCTTCATTTTTATAAGATTAATATTGAGATATCATGGCATTCCCTTTGTTGTGGAACTCTCTCCAATGAATATGTGGGGTTGTTGTTTGGAGTGTCTGCAACATAACCTCTATTTTTGGTAGTACAATGACCTTCAATTTGTTGGAAAAATAAATGCAGTGAGCAAGATTCTTCATGTTTCATAGATTCATTATGTGTCTTGTTGGATTCCCAATTGAAATTAGTTTTACAAATTGGAGAATCTTCTTCAATATTACTTGTGGGCCAACCATGATAGTCCTTGGGGCCTCCCTATGGCACCTTGGGATGTTTTCATTATGCCTATGAATGAGGGAGGTCTAAGGTTGATTCATATTTCCACTCAAGGTAAGCATCTTGGCTTCCAACTAGGTGGTTGATGTTCGGAAGGATGCTCTCCTTGGTAGGTATTGTCGAGGAATTATCTTCTCATGACACAACATATTTTCAAAGATCAAAAAATCGTTTAGATTGTGTGACATAATGTTATCTCGTCATACCTGGTAAGTCTTGGGATATGTTATTATCAGAAGTATTTTGGTAGCATGGAGGAAGGTATTTATCTTGGTGTGGTGGTAGATGTTCGGTATTCACGTGGGATGAGATTGGGAAGGAGACTGATTTGGAGTTGGAAGGTGAACTGAATGTGTGTTGCAAATATTCCAAATTTTTAGGGGAGTCGTCTTAATAAGAATAATATTTTTTATTGGAAGGAATTGTGGGATACCAACACTCTCTCTTCGATGGAATGGAAATCCATTGCTCATGAGTTTTATTGGATTTATTATACAGGAGGACTTATTCAAAATGAATATTGACACACCTAGTCCCTTTTGGTGTGAATTGGAGTGGAGCTTCGTGCACCCCTTGGTATAGTTATATGAATCTTCGAGGTTGCACTCTCTTCTTCATCCATGAAATGATCTCACCCTTATTATTAATACATGATGGATGTCTATTAATGTAGAGAGATGGTGGATGAGGAGATTTCTTAGTGTGTGGTTGGTTCGAGTCAGTTATGAATTTTGGGTGTCTACATGGCTAGTGATTTACAACGGCCTCCATACAAAGTCATAATTGGTCAAAATAAGTCACTTGGATGGGATTTTCCCTTACTTCCTTAAGTTGGAAATAGTGATGCACCTCCTTTGGAATTTTTCTTTTTCCAAGTCTTGTTGGGAGTTTGTTTACTCTAAGCATGAAACCATTTTGTAGAGGAGGATGCATTGAGGAGAAGTGTTCTTGGGTGATTATGTATCTTTGATATTCTTTTTTCTCGTGATGTTTGGTAATTCTTGGAATTTCAACCATGTTTTTATCTAGAAAATTTGGTACAAGTATGCTTTTTAGAATGAGGTTAGCTCTTTGTCTACAATTTTTTTATTATGGAAGGAAGAGGTACATATGAAACTATTATCTAAAGGATTTCTACTAATCAAGGATGCAAAGGGGGGGTTGGATACAACTACCCATTCTGATTTTGATTTTGTTTTGGTTGCTTTGAGAAAGAGGATGTAAATGTCTTTGTACATACCCTCTTGTTATATTATTTTTTCTCTTCTATAAATATTTTTATGTAAATATAAGTAGTATTTAAAAAGAAAAAAATGATATTGTAACAAGGCCATTTTTATTTAGATACTACTAAAAATTATGTAATTCTTGGCATTTAATGGTTCACTATGTCATCATTCTTCTTCAATTTCTATTGGGCACATCATTAGGGTAACCTTTATAATATCAATACTATTAAAAATACCATCTTAACTAAATTTAGAGAGAAATTATGGTGTTACACTAGATTAAAAAAAAAAGGTTAATTTATTACAAAGAAACCATGAATTCTTTATAAGATCAAAATAATTGGTCCACTATTGTTGGCTTCCAAATAAGAACAAATTCAAACTAGCTTCATGGTGAAATTGTGATTGCATCAATAGTACAAGGTGCATCTATAGATATGTATGATAGAGATGTTGTCAAGTGGGTAATGCTTACATCATATGTGCACCTAAAAAAACTAAGTTTATAATAAATAATAAAATTATAATACTATTTATTAGTTAAATATAGACAAAAAGATAATATATAAAGAGATAAAAACCAGAGATACCAAATTTCCATATATATAGAAATGTGATAAATATGATTTGGAAGACAGGGAATACTAAAGCTAAACTATAGTCCCTCGGGGAAGGCAGGGATTAATAAAGGTACCACTGTATGAATCAGAAGGAAGGGACTAATAAAGGTACCACCTTGAGACTTTATCATACATAAATAGAAGTACTCTCTAATCTACTAACGTCTTTTAAGCTTAACCTCATTAATTGGTGAAGGATATGCTTAAATATATAAGCTCAGGTGCTAAGTGAAGGGAGGTCCGGCTACTGGCACAACAGGCGAGACACGCAAGAGCGCCAAAGGCAGGTCGAAAAGGTGATCAAAGTAACAACAAACACAACTCTTTCTGCAGTCCACCTCCAATAGTTACTATCAATGCCCAAATTATCTTCTTCTCCATAAGATACAATATTCCCTGATTTGTAGGAGAGGCTTATGCTCCTTAATCTAATTCCCTGTCGAAGGGAATGGTCAAAAAGTGAATTGCGTTTTTCTATGAGTAGTCGTCCACGTCTAAGCAGGCGAAACTGCTTGAAGAATTCGCGAAGGAGCGTGGAAATAACTCCACCAGAGACAATAGCTGACAAAACGAGTAGACCCCACGAATCCTTACAATTGATTTGTTGTGGAGAAATCTGGCGATCCAGACACTGGACGATCGAGAATGCCCTATCCATCTCAACAAGATGTGGAATCAATGTTGTAGCAATATAAGAATGGAAAAGGAAAGGTCTAATCAGAAACTTTCTAACATCTCCCGTAAAGAACTTCATTGGTAATAAAGAAGCTAAACTAAACGCACACGCAATTAACAATCCTCATTCCAGTAAACCCACTAGCACTTAAAAATAGTTACCTAGTAAAAATGGTCGCGACAATTAAAAAACCCTAAAAAAAACGTTGCTCGCAAGTAGTAAAAAAAATCCTAAAAATGGTTAATCCTTTGCTATCAGCAATAATCGTATCAGCAATTATTATGCAATAACCATCTTTTGACATACAAGAAAGTCAATTGGCTAAATGTTAATCTTTGATTTATGGAATCCACAGAATATTCCTTCTATATTAAAAAAAACATATTAGTAATTAAAAACTCTTTAATTCTGGCCATTTCCAATAGGTGTAGGGCTTGGCTTATGAAATTTATATAGTAAAAACACTCAACTAATAGAGCAGTTTTAATAAACGTGCACTCGTGAGCGTAAAATTCCATGCTGACTGCAATCAACTCTAGAGCTTTAATGACTTCTTTCTGGTGGGATGGATAAAAACAACATTCAAACTGTTTTTTTTTTTCAAATTTGAAGAATTCGGCTACTCTGCCGTAAAGTTAGATGGGAATTTTGCTGATTAGGGTTTGGTTCGGCCAATTGTAAGATGATCGATTGCCAAAAAAAAATTAGAACACATAAAACTTGACTCACCGAAAATACGAGGCGGCCAAACATGTAACCATTGGAGTACCCGGTAATCAACACCGGGGTCTGTGGCTTATTTCTTTTCATGACGGAGTAGCGGTCCATGGTATAATTTGATCCATCTGTTCGAGAGACCGTGAGACATACTCACAAGATACACGTAGTTTGAGAAAGACTGACATGACTTCAGAGTAGACCAAAACAATATGCTTCTTGACTAAGTAAGATGGTTTAGTCTCACCCAACTTACTTATGCTGGTCCCCTACTCCCACTCTACAAACTTATTCTAACTATTTTCCTTTACAAGAGGAATATAGGCAAGGTCTTCTTGCAGATTTTGAAAAACACGAATAGCTTACATGACTACGTAACGTATGACATGGTCATGTTTTTATGGGGCGAGCCTTACGCAACTCTTGCAATCGGTTTTAAGACACTTTTGCATCTGTCAGGCTCTTCTGCATTTGTAAGTTTCGCGGATTTATTTTCGAACTTTTTTTTAGCACGTTTTAAGCTTAAATTTGACAGCGAAAATGGTAAAAATCTTAACGCCCTAATTCTCCGATCCAAGGACTTGTTAAATATATTGTACCCTCAACAGACTAACCGTACACTGCCAGCTGTACTGGACAGTTGTACTTTCTATTTCTGTCTTGCTTGAGCAT
>SNQJ01S0014790.1:30404-41124 GCA_010110895.2 Picea sitchensis
TCACATATACATGGAAGCGTTTTTATTTTTGTTTGTATGGGTATTAAAATTGTAAGTGTTTCCATTTTGGTTTGTATTTGTGTGAAACATGTAGAATTACAATGGACCTTTCAATTAACACACTAGGTTAATTTAGCGATTTGCATGATCGCTTCATATGGATAAGATTTTGTTTTAAAGAACCCAACCATGAGCAGTGTGGCTCCATTTCAAGATGCTAGACTTTGTGAGGACGTTTCGGGACATTGATGGTTTATGGATGGGAGGGTTTGTTCCATAAATTTGCATGAATCTCTCAACCACTTTTATAATTTTTCTCTCAAAATGGTTTTTTTGTTAATTTAATTTTTTGAATAGTTAGTAGATTTAGAGGCAGTGTCTCTCGAGGAAAATATATTTTTATTGTAGATTTGGAGAATTTATATAATGGATGAATCTATGACTATCGCAAAGTAAATCGAGAATGGTTGGGATATAATGGATGAATATATGACTACTGCAAAGTAAATCGAGAATGGCTGGGAGGAGAGTTTGTAATCAATTTAATTTAATGCATATCAATTATTACATCAATAATTATTTGTTTCATGTCATGGCTTATCCGTGGAAATATAGTCATGATGAAATATAGTGTAGCATCCTGCTCTGGCGCACTAAGAAAACTTATTCTTTTAGGACACTTGCTCGCAAGTGATCCAGAATTTTATGCTATTAAAACTTTTGATTTTGATTATGATGCGTTATGGGTGGATGACATGTTGTTTTACTACATTGACATAGATAGGTGCTATTGACTTAGTTTTACTGAGTGTGGAGGGATTTGGACCTTGAGGATGCAGAGGCATCGATGGAACCCCTTGGACTCCGGATCGAGTCAGGGAGTGTGCCATTGGAGTTTGATTGTTTTACTGTGAAATTAGTGCATCTGACTGGATGATATGATATGGATATGTTCCGACATGAGTTTTTGATGATGCAAGTTGACGATAGTTTGGCGACGAGACTCACATATGAAGTAAAGGGGTCATGCATGACTACCAGAGAAGTTGAGGGAGAGGTGTGGATAGCAGCCCTGCCACAGCCTACTAGCACTCTCGTTGTGGCTCGAACTGTAGGTTAACAATTACCTAGTTCGAGAGGACCCACGATGCCGTGAGGGTAGATTGCGAGAGTCGCTCACGATGATTCTAAGGGGCGCGCAATAAGGTGGGGGCCTTATTCCTTAAAATCCCTTAGTCTCCCACAAGTTCACCTGGCAGAGTGTTGACTCCAGGGGTTATTGATGTCTACCAAATTAGTCAAGAGGCAAGTGGCACCCTTGGAGCACGTAGTGCATCCTGAAGGGCATGTTGTGCAAAGGAACAGATGAGGCGACTGGCACCCTTGGAGCACGTAGTGCATCCTAAAGGGCACGTTGTACAAAGGAACATATGAGGCGAGTGGCACCCTTGGAGCACCTAGTGCGTCCTGAAGGGCACGTCGCGTTGTTGATCATAGAGAGATGAACCTAGATGGACCTAAGAAAAATAACATGTTAAGTAATTTGAAAACAATTTCCCTAATTAAATGTCGCCCAATATAAAAATTAAGGCCTAAGTCTAATTATGCTAGTGGTTGAACCTTGTCTTAAAAAAAAAATAATAATAAAAATAAAAATGACTTAAATAATAATTTTGACCTTCGTTAAATCTTGTAACATGAAAGGAGTAAGGAGTTAAGTTTTTCATAAAAATAAAATCTGATGTAACAAATGTAAAAAGGGGAATTAATTATTTTATCTTTTTGATAAAAAATATATATATATTAATTAAATGATAAAAGGGAAAAAGGGGTTAAAATTTCACACCTGCCTTTTTGAGTTCTAATTAAAAGGGGGAAGAGGGAAAATCTTAAAATTTAGGAAACTAGGAAAAGAGGTAACATAAAAAGGGAAAAAGGGGGACTTAAGGGAAAAAGCGTAAATCAACTTAGTAAATAATCTACCATTTAAGACCCTTCTAATTTTAAACTAAATTAGCAACTTCATAATAGGGAAAGCCTTTAAAACCTATAAGGGAGATTGGGGACAGCTAGGAGTGATTCTAGGAGTAACTCTAGGTGGGTGAGGGAAACAAGATAATTAATTAATTAAAGAAACTAAATAATGAAGGAATCTAGGGGATGGGTGACACTTGTACGGAGAAGAATTTTTAGGAACTTATTTTTAAAAATTTAATTAAATGAGATTTTAGGAAACAAAGGAAGATCGAAACTCTATATAATGAAGGAGGAAGAAGGATGAAGCATCATCTTATGTTTGCATAATGTTACGCTGCAGAAATATCGACTTGACTGATTTACTTGTGGGAGTTGGGATACCCATCTTGGAGAGAAGTGGTAGCCTGGCCTTGCGAGGTGAGATGGGAGCTAGACGAAACCTCTGGATAGCGTGTGTGGCCCCTTTGTGGCTCAAGGGGCTAAGGGCGAAGAAGATTACCCCTAGCGTTGGCTGGGAGGTACCTGTGAAGTCTCGACAGTCGACAAGCGGGAGTTGTGCAGAGCACGCGGACGACACTCAGAGTGGGCAAATAGGCAATGGTACGCTTTCTTCCTTTCAATGGTAGATTGTTGTAGGATATATGATTTGGATATGCATGTTTATTGGGTAGGTAAACTGGTTGTCTAGTTCTATGACTGAAATTTTTATACCCTAGCTGATTGATTGGTCGATTGATTTCCCATGACCTTCGTTTTCCCGCCTGTCGTGACCGCCCTGTGGTGTTGATTGTGACCTTGAGGTTGTTTAGCCTTCATCCTTAGCTCGTCAGTCCTTGCCTGAGCAGTTGGCCAGGAGCCTGATCTACAATTTTTGCCTTAGCATTAAAAGACCTATGGATCTCAACGCCCTTCTTTTCTGTGCGAGGATGATGAGCGAAGGATGCACCTGTAGCCATCTACCTCTGTCATAGTCCTTGGTGGATTTTTTTTATTACGCCTTCTGGAGTTGAGAGACCGTGCCTTTTTTTTATCTCTGTGTCTTCTAAATTTCTACCTCTGCAATATTTCATACCTTGACAACATTTTACCCTTGTGAATTCGACGATTATTTGTTTGCTGCTTGGACATATTTTAGGTTGACAGTTATCAAATGGTTGAATTATTTTTTTACTCCTACTTTACCAGCGATCGCATTTATGCTATTTGTTGGTCATTGATTGTTTTATTTTAAGGCCAACAATTGCTGTGGAGAACAACGATAATATCTTTTATTGATAAGGATAGGTTGTGACGGTGATCCTTAAGTTCCACATCCCTGTCGTTTGGAAAAACGTTCTAACTATCCCTGACTGCGTCCTTATATTTTGTATGTTGGAAATGAAAAACAAAAAAAAAGAGGATTCTGTAATTCCTGTGAGTAAATTTAATCTTTCTTGGCCTGTGATTGCTATGTTTATAAATTATTGAAAAACAATTTAAAAATCCCTTTCTGCGTCATTTTCCGGGCTGTGATTTTTTTCTCATGCCTGAAATTTCAAAAACGATTAATCTTTATCGTTGTTTCCTCTGCATTTAAGTATCGGGTGATGACGGTGCTAACAATTTTTCTCTCTCCGAGTATTTTTGGCTTTGAAATTCATTGAAGACGTTTCTTTTTATAGAGAGATGCCTGTTGGGAATAGGAATTTCTAACATGCATGTGCGTGCATTGATTCCGAGTTAAATGAAAAGTAAAGGTAATTACTGTGACTAATTTTTTTTTTTCTGATTGCACGTTCATGCCTAGGAGTTAACTGGTGATTTCCATTTCCTTAGATAGCATTTCGTTTTCATTTTCTGGGCGAACTTCCACCCTTAGAGACACCGCATTGTCTGGGTGCTTAGCTAATGAGTTTCCATTTTCTTAAAGAACGCATTTTGTTTATATACTGGGCGATTGTCATTTTTTAAAAAAGACACAGACATTGCCGAATTTCTGGATCTATGAATTATTTTAATTAAGTGTGGTTTTTATTCAGGAATTCTTTCCCAGTGCCTTCTTTACTCCCTCACAAGATACCTCCATCCTCATTGACGAACCCCATTGCCGACAACTTCCTTATCTCCTTCTGGTAGCAACGTTCTCTGCATTTTTATCTCTGCTCATTATTATTCGAATACGAAATGAGACTGTGGTCATCGGATTGACAGCCTTGCATTGTTTTTAGACCGCCCATTTCAAACATTGTATTGTTTTTATATATTGGGTATCAGCGAAAATTTATAGATTTAGTTGATAGCATTAATGTTTACTCTCTTATATATTGGGTGGAGAATATATGGTAAGGATGTCTCTACTTGTTGACTGATAGCATTGATTATATTTATGTCAAAGCCAACATTCGAGTATGATTCTTAATTAAAAAACAACAAAAGCAATGGTGGTCGCTCTTATTGTTGCCCATCTCTTAGCTTTGTTTACTGGATTTACAGAGTCGCAATGGAAAAGCCACCTGAGAGGCAGAAGACCCATTAATTGCAGTCATTGTCTCTCCTTGCTTTGTACTTACATTTTCTTTTGGAAAACAAAACAACCATCTCGTGTCCAATTCATGTTAAAAATGTATAAAATTTACAATCCAAATTTTATGAACTTCTTTTCAATTTCATTTCCATTTTATTTTGAAATAATATTATATTTATTTTATTATCAGTTAATTTATGATGAACATAATACAAAAATATCCTTGATTATGTTGATGGTTGTAAGACCACCAATGACCCAAATGAAGGGGAAGTTCTCTCTAAGTTTGAATTAAGATACCTTTCTGCTTATACAATACTTATATGCTATTTGAAATATATGAGTCTCCTCAAGTTAGAAAGAATTTCATTTTAGTGTTTTATATGTTAGTTGGTTTTCTAATTATTAATGGAAAGCATTACATTTCTTGTAAATTAGTATTTTAGCTTGATGTTCAATAAGACAAGTACTTCATAAGTGTGTGTAAACTTTGGTATGCTAACTATGTTGTTGTCATTACATTTCACCTTATATGTTAAGCATAGATATGGAGATCCATGTTACATGAATTTACAATGGTTCCTAACCTGGGATTTCATTGTCTCTTTCGTCATTTTATTTAAATTTTGGATTAGTATGAGGCTAAAGAAGTTTGAATACATTATTAGGTAGATGATATATTTTAGGACATTCAAATTTTCATAATTAACAAAGGCGAGTAGCTATAGGTGGCTAAAGATCCCTTGTACTATATCTACACTTACTCATAAATTAACTATATTCCTTTCAATTCCCTCACACTTCCTTGTACTAGAATTAAGAAAGAAATATAAAAAGGGACTATGCATACAACAATCACACCAAGATTAAGGACTATCACTATATATGTTTTTTTACAATTTTTAAGGGAGTTTGTTATACTCTCTAAGCTAGTTTACTCTAATAACTTGAGCTCTAATATTTGAAACCTTCACCTTAATCAATTGTTTCTTTTCCACATAAAATTATATGAAATACGTCATAGTTACTTATAGATCCACCATTGTTATTATAACTTTATTCATGCCTCTAAACCATTGAGCAAGTAGCAAACTTAATAAATTATTTCTCTTTGATTCATATAGTTTGAAAATAAAAAAATAAAAAAATCCTGCACTTGTTATGAGAGGGTTGTTGTTGTACGAAGCAAGAGGTTCGTTACATATGGTATCAGAGTGAATTTCAACCCATGACTTGGGATCGCTACGACTTTCATTTATGTGATTGATTATGCTATTGCTAATTGAGCTGACTTGTGTGCATGCAAGTAATCATGGTTAGAGGACATCGCGGAGGCAGACGATAGGGTGCTAGGGGAGGAGGCAGGACGCCTCCATTAGCATCCATGCCTGAGGGGTCTAACCACCAGGGAGACGAGAAGGTTCTCGGACAAGAGCAGATAACAGTTGGTGATGTAGTCAGAATGATGAGATCTTTCCAGTGCATGTTTGAGGCACTGATTAGCTGTTTGGACAGAGATGAGGCCAGGGCACCGACACCCATTGAGGTTCCATCACACGCTCTAGTCAGTACTGGTAGTATTCACCATGAACTCAAGAAGGTCAAATTTCGTAAGTTCTTTGGTGCCCCAGACGGCGCAGCCGCTGAGGCATGGTTGGACAACATGGCGATGCGCTTTGCACTTCACGATTATACCTCCAACATGAAGGCCCGCATGGCGGTATTTCAACTGAAGGGGAGCTCTCTTCTATGGTGGAAGACGCTCCTACCGCAGCTGAACATGGCCGTCAAAGACGTGTCATGGGAACTGTTCAGCGAACGGTTCCGAGAGAGGTATCTTTCATAGGAATTCATTGAGCATTAGCTCAATGAGTTAAACGCCTCATGATAGGGAGGTCGTACGGTGCCTGATTACGAGGCCCATTTTATGGAGATTCTTTGGTATGCTCCGCACCTTAACACTGAGAAACTTAAGGTCAACAGGTTCATTTTCAGCCTTAACGACAGCCTACGTGCAAAGGTTAGGATTTTGATGCCTCAAACCTTGCATGATGTCGTCCAGAAAGCCCTCATAGCAGAGGAGGATCTTATCAGCGAGGGTCAGACCAGGACTCCGGCAAGACCAGCAGGGCAGGTTTCATCTAGAGCACAGCAACATCAGACACCAGCCAGATATACATTGGGATATCGTGGCTTCTAGAGGGGATCCACTTTCACTACACGTTGGCGACCGACGCCCCAGCAGCGAGCACCTTATCGGGGACCACAGCATCAGTAACAACTTTGACCGTAGTTGTAGCAGTTTAGGCCTATTCAATAGAACAAACCAGGGTTCCAGGTCGGTGGGCCATCATTTTCTACTTCGGGTACCAGGACTACTCGACCGAAGAAGGGGTGATGGACATGTGGGGAGCCACACTACCAATGTGATTTCCCGGTGGAGAGGACCAGAGCATCTGGATCAACCAGACCCACTACCATGGGAGATATGGGCAAGGCCCATTGGATTCATGCAGTGGTGAATAACTTCCAGGTAGAGCACCAGTCGACTGCGCTTGAGACGACAGGTACCATCGTTTACCAGACCCTTAGTATTTTAATAGATCCTAGTGCTATTGAGAGTTTCATCTCTGGTGCAGCGCTAAAAAGGATTAAGGTAAAGGCAGTCGAACAGGATGAGTTTAGCTTAATGGAGAAGGTTTCAGGAGCCAAACAAAAGGTTGGAGGAAAGGTTACAGGATGTATCCTTAACCTGGGAGAATTTGTCACCAGGGCCAACTTGTACGTCACGATCCTAGGATCTTATGATGTGGTTATTGGTATGGATTGGCTGGAATCGCATGAGGCGATACTCAATTGTAAGATGAAATGTTTGAGCTTGCTCGATGACGAGGGATAGAGACATGTGATTGTAGGATGGAAGCAGGGATTTTCTCTAAGGTTCATCTCTTCCTTACAGCTATGGAAGAGTATGCACAAGGGGTGCAATCTTTATGCGATCCTTGCATTAAACGAGAAGGGAGTAGCGGAATGTCTAGAACACCTTCCCGTGGTGAAAGAGTTTGCATACGTATTTCTAGAAGAGTTACCTGGGATGCCCCCGAAGAGGGAGTTGGATTTTACAATAGACTTAAAACCGAGCACTGGACCGATAGCAAGAATTCCTTATCAGATCTCGACCCCGGAGTTACAAGAGTTGAAAATGCAACTGAAGGAGTTGTTGGACCTAGGACTGATACGTCTTAGTGTGTCACCTTGGGGTGCACCTGTTATCTTCATATGAAAGAAGGATGGGTCATGGAGGCTCTGCATTAACTACCAATAATTTAACAAGGCTACGATCAAGAATCGGTATCCATTGTCGAGAATTGATGATCTGTTCGATCAAATGAAGGGTGCGACGGTGTTCTCCAAGAGCGATTTGCGATCAGGGTATCACTAGTTGCATATCAAGGAGGATGACGTCCCTAAGATTGCCTTTAATATGATGTTTGGACATTACGAGTTTATTGTTTTATCGTTTGGACTGACGGACGCTCCAGGGGTATTTATGAGTCTGATGAACGGGGTGTTGTGCGAGTACTTGGACAAGTTTGTCCAAGTATTCATTGATGATATTTTGATCTACTCTCAGACGATGGAGGAGCATGGCGAGCACTTGTGCTTGGTACTATAGTGTGTGTGAGAGAACAAATTGTATGGGAAGTTGTCCAAATTCTCTTTTTACCAATCAAGGATTCACTACTTAGGGCATGTCATCTCCGGCGAAGGCATTGACGTGGATCCAACAAATGTCGAGGCTATTATGGAATGGCCTATGCTGACAAATGTCCTGGAAGTGCATATCTTCATGGGTTTAGAAGGATACTATCGATGGTTCGTCAAGGGGTTTTTGAAGATAGCAAGTCCGATCACGGAATTGCGGAAGAAAAACAAGAAGTTTGTTTGGACCGAGAAATGCGCGGAAGCATTTCGGAGGCTCAAGGAGTTTTTGACAACAACATCGATACTAAAGGTCCCTGACATGGACGTGGACTTCTTGGTATGCACTGACGCATCCTAGGATGGCTTAGGCGGAGTCTTGATGCAAGACGGACGAGTAATCACTTACATTTCAAGGAAGCTGAGAAGGCATGAGGAGAACTACACAACACACGATTTGGAGTTGTTAGCCATCGTATATTCCTTGAAGGTTTGGAGACACTACCTTGTTGGATGAAAATTTGAAGTAAAGACTGACCGTTGTGGACTACAACACATATTTACGCAAAGTGACCTGAACGCGCGACAACAAAGTTGGTCAGAATTGCTTAGCGAGTACGATTTCGAGATTACTTACATAAAAGGGATAGTGAACAGGGTGGCGGATGCATTGAGTCAGAGACCACGCATATTTTCGGTGTTTCCTCTTCAGACGAATCTACTTGAAAAGATTCTAAATTTACAGCGTAACGATGACTAGTACAAAGAGGTTGAGGGTTTTATCAGACAAAACACAATGATGGTAACACGATTTGCAGGATTTTCATTTGATAGCGATGGTTTATTGAGGTTTAAAAATTGGATATATGTACCACTGAACAACAAGTTGAGGATGTTGATCCTGAGCGAGGCTCATAGAGCAGTTTACATGGCTCACCTAGGAGTCACGAAGATGAGGCAGACCTTAAACCCTTATTCTTCTGGAAGGGAATTAAGGCAGAGATAGTCAACTATGTGGCTAGATGTGTAGAATGTCAGTAGGTAAAGGCTGAACATAGACACCCAATGAGATTACTACAACCACATGCTATTTCGGAATCGAAATGGGAGGTTATTTCGATGGATTTCATTGTTGGATTGCCACTAATGACAAGGAGACATGACTCGATTTTCGTAGTAGTAGACAATTTGACGAAGAGTGCTCACTTTATTCCTGTGCGTATGACGTATCAGGCACCTGACATAGCTAGAGTTTTCATCAGTGAGATTGTGAGGCTACATGGCGTTCCTAAGAGGATTATATCTGATCGAGGATCAGTGTTTACTGGACAATTTTGGACAAATTTCCAAGAGGCCTTGGGAACCCAACTTAACTTTAGCATTGTGTATCACCCGAAAACTGATGGGTAGACTAAATGAATGAACAAAACCTTGGAGGACATGTTACACATGTATGTGATGGACCAACAAAAGTGTTGGGAAGAATTCTTGCCACTAGTGGAGTTCGCTTACAACAACAGTTACCAGAGCACCATTAAAATGGTGCCTTTCGAGTTTCTTTATGGGCGACTGTGTCGGATGCCTTTGAGTTGGGATCGGCTTGAGGACAGGGTCCTAGTGGGACCAGAAGCAATCCAGGAAATGCAAGAGAAAATGAAAACAATAAGACAACGAATTAAAGAAGCGCAGGATCGAAAGAAGAGTTATGTCGACACACACCGTATCGACCGTAGTTAGGAGGTTGGAAATCGAGTCTTTTTACGAGTTAAACTGCATAAGAGTTTGATTAAGTTTGGGAAGGGATATAAACTCTCTCCTAGGTTTGTGGGACCTTTCAATATTGTGGAGAGAAAGGGGCTTGTGGCCTATCGACTAGCCTTGCCTGATTCCTTCACGCATATGCACGATGTTTTTCATGTATCTATTTTGAGACATTATATTAGTGATCCTACACATGTGATTGACATGAGTTCCTTGCAGGTATCGGACGAGGGAGCGCTCAAGGATGAGTCGGTCTGCATCTTGGATCATCGCGTTCGACAGCTACGCCATCGAAGGGTAGATTAGGTCCAGGTCTAGTGGGACAATTATAGTCCGCACTCGGCGACCTGGGAGGACGCATATGATATGTGCCAGCAGTTTCCATTTTTGTTTGATAGATAGACATATGATACTGTGATACAATTTATTTTACCATATATACTGTGAAACTTTGGGACGGAGTTTAGACCAAGAGGGGGTGTATGTAACATCCCACTCTGGCACACTGAGAAAACTTATTCTTTAAGGACACTTGATCGCAAGTGATCGAGAATTTTATGCTATTAAAACTTTTGATTTTGATTACGATGAATTATGGGTTGATGACATGTTGTTTTACTACATTGACATAGACAGGTGCTATTGACTCGGTTTTACTGAGTGCGCAGGGTTTTGGACCTTGAGGATGCAGAGGCATCGATGGAACCCCTTGGACTCCAGATCGAGTCAGGGAGTGTGCCATTGGGGTTTGATTGTTTTACTGTGATATTAGTGCAT
>SNQJ01S0014790.1:41875-93370 GCA_010110895.2 Picea sitchensis
AAAAAAAAAAAAAAAAAGCAAAATAAAAATGACTTAAATAATAATTTTGACCTTCGTTAAATCTTGTAACATGAAGGGAGTAAGGAATTAAGTTTTTCATAAAAATAAAATCTGAGGTAATAAATGTAAAAATGGGAATTAATTATTTTATCTTTTTGATAAAAAAAATAAAATTTAAGATACTAATTAAATGCTAAAAGGGAAAAAGGGGTTAAAATTCCACACCTGCCTTTTTGAGTTCTAATTAAAAGGGGAAAGAGGGAAAATCTTAAAATTTATGAAACTAGGAAAAGAGGTAACATAAAAAGGGAAAAAGGGGGACTTAAGGGAAAAAGCGTAAATCAACTTAGTAAAGAATCTACCATTTAAGAGCTTTGTAATTTTAAACTGAATTAACAACTTCATAATAGGGAAAGCCTTTAAAACCTGTAAAGGAATTTGGGGACACCTAAGAGTGATTCTAGGAGTAACTCTAGGTGGGTGAGGGAAATAAGATAATTAATTAATTAAAGAAACTAAATAATAGAGGAATGTAGGGGATGGGTGACACTTGTACGGAGAAGTATTTTTAGGAACTTATTTTTAAAACTTTAATTAAATGAGATTTTAGGAAAGAAAGGAAGATCGAAACTCTATATAATGAAGGAGGAAGAAGGATGAAGGATCATCTTCTGTTTGCGTAACGTTACGCTGCAGAAATATCGACTTGAATGATTTAGTTGTGGGAGTTGGGATACCCAGCTTGGAGAAGAGTGGTAGCTCGGCCTTGCGAGGCGAGCTGGGAGCTAGAAAAAACCTTTGAATAGCATGTGTGGCCTCTTTGCGGCTCGGGGGGATAATGGGGAATAAGAGTATCCCTAGCGTTGGCTGGGAGGTACCGGTGAAGTCTCGATGGTTGGCAAGCAAGAGTTGCATGGAGTGTGCGGACGACACTCAGAGTGGGCGAATAGGAAACAGTAAGCTTTCCTCACTTGAATGGTAGATTTTTGTAGGATATATGATTTGGATCTGCATGTTTATTGGGTAGGTAAACTGGTTGTCTAGTTCCATGACTGAAATTTTTATAGCCCAGCTGATTGATTGGTCGATTGATTTTCCATGACCTTCGTTTTCCCACCTGTCGTGACCGCCCTGTGGTGTTGATTGTGACCTTGAGATTGTTTAGCCTTCATCCTTAGCTCATTATTCCTCGCCTGAGCAGTCGGCCAAGAGCCTGATCTACGGTCGTCGCCTTAGCAGTAAAAGACCTATGGATCTCAATGCCCTTCTTTTTTGTGTGAGGATGATGTGTGAAGGATGCACCAATATCCATCTACCTCTGTCATAGTCCTTGGATGATTTTTGTTATTGCACCTTCTGGAGTTGAGAGACTATGCGTTTTTTTTTATCTATGCATCTTCTAAATTTCTACCTCTACAATATTTCATACCTTGACAACATTTTACCCTTGTGAATTCGGGGATTATTTGTTTGCTGCTTGGACAGATTTTAGGTTGACAGTTAGCAAATGGTTGAGTTATTATTTTACTCCTACCTTACTACCGATCGCGTTTATGCTATTTACTGGTCATTGATTGTTTTATTTTAAGGCCAACAACTACTGTGGAGAACAACGATAATATATTTTATTGATAAGGATAGGTTGTGCCAGTGATCCTTAAGTTCCACATCCCTACCGTTTGGAAAAATGTTCTAACTATCCCTGACTGCGTCCTTATATTTTGTATGCTGGAAATGAAAAACAAAACAAAAAAAGGGTTATGTTATTCCTGTCAGTAAATTTAATCTTTCTTGGCCTATGATTGCTATGTTTATAAATTATTGAAAAACAATTTAACGATCCCTTTCTGCGTCATTTTCTGGGCTGTGATTTTTTTCTCATGCCTGAAATTTCAAAAACGATTAATCTTTATCGTTGTTTCGCATTTAAGTATCGGGTGATGACGGTGCTAATGATTTTTCTCTCTGCGAGTATTTTTGGCTTTGAATTCATTTAAGACGTTTATTTTTATAGCGAGATGCCTGTTTGGAATAGGAATTTCTGACGTGCATGTGCGTGCATTTATTGCCAGTTAAATGAAAAGTAAGGGTAATTACTGTGAATTTTTTTTTTTTTGATTGTGTGTTCATGCCTAGGAGTTAACTGGCGATTGCCATTTCCTTAGATAGCATTTTGTTTTCATTTTCTGGGCGAATTCCCAACTATAGAGACACCGCGTTGCCTGGGTGATTAGCTAACAATTTTTCCCTTTCTTAAAGACCACATTTTGTTTGTATACTGGGCGATTGTCATTTTTTTTAAAAGACACAGTCGTTGCCGAATTTCTCGATCTGCGAATTATTTTAATTAAGTGCGTTTTTAATTCAGGACTTCTTGCCCAACACCTTTTTTACTCCCTCACGAGCTGCCTTCGTCCTCGTTGACGAACCCCATTGCCGACAGCTTCCTTATCTCCTTCTGGCAGCAACGTTCTCTGCATTTTTACCTCTTCTCATTATTATTTGAAGACGAAATGAGACTGTGGTCACCGGATTGACAACCTTGCATTGTTTTTAGACCGCCCATTTAAAACGTTGTATTGTTTTTATATATTGGGTGTTAGCGAAAATTTATAGATTTAATTGATAGCATTAATGTTTACTCTCTTAGATATTGGGCGACAAATATATGGTAAGGTTGTCTCTACTTGTTGACTGACAGCGTTGATTTTATTTATGTCGAAGCCAGCGTTCGAGTATGATTCTTAATTAAAAGACAGCAAAAACAATGGTGGTCACTCTTATTGTTTCCAATCTCTTATCTCTGTTTACTAGATTTACAGAGTCGCAATGGAAAAGCCACCTGAGAGGTGGAATACCCATTAACTAAAGTCATTGTCTCTCCTTCCTTTGTACTTTCATTTTCTTTCGGAAAACAAAACAACCATCTCATGTCCAATTCATGTTAAAAATGTATAAAATTTACAATCCAAATTTTATGAACTTCTTTTCAATTTCGTTTCCATTTTATTTTGAAATAATATTATATTTATTTTATTATTGGTTAATTTATGATGAGCATAATACAAAAATATCCTTGATTATGTTGATGGTTGTAAGACCACCAATGACCCAAATGCAGGGGAAGTTCGCTCTAAGTTTGAATTAAGATACCTTTCTGGTTATACAGTACTTATATGCTATTTGAAATATATGAGTCTCCTCAAGTTAGAAAGAATTTCATTTTAGTGCTTTATATGTTAGTTGGTTTCCTAATTATTAATGGAAAGCATTACATTTCTTGGAAATTAGTATTTTAGCTTGATGTTCAATAAGACAGGTACTTCATAAGTGTGTGTAAACTTTGATATGCTAATTAGGTTGTTGTCATTACATTTCACCTTATATGTTAAGCATAGATATGGAGATCCATGTTACATGAATTTACAATGGTTCCTAACCTTGGATTTCCTTGTCTTTTTCATCATTTTATTTAAATTTTGGATTAGTATGAGGTTAAAGAAGTTTGAATACATTATTAGGTAGATGATATATTTTAGGACATTCAAATTTTCATAATTAACAAAGGCGAGTAGCTATAGGTGGCTAAAGATCCCTTGTAATGTAGCTACAATTACTGATAACTTAACTATATTCCTTTCAATTCGCTCACACTTCCTTGTACTAGAATTAAGAAAGAAATATAAAAAGGGACTATGCATACAACAATCAAACCAAGGTTAAGGACTATCACTATATATTTTTGTTACAATTTTTAAGGGAGTTTGTTATACTTTCTAAGGTAGTTTACTCTAATCACTTGAGCTCTAATATTTGAAACCTTCACCTTAACTAATTGTTTCTTTTCCACATAAAATTATATGAAATAAGTCATAATTACTTATAGATCCACCATTATTATTATAACTTTATTCATGCCTGTAAACCATTGAGCAAGTAGCAAACTCAATAAATTATTTCTCTTTGATTCATATAGTTTGAAAATAAAAAATAAAAAAAATTCATGCACCTGTTATGAGAGGCTTGTTGTCGTACGAAACAAGAGGTTCGTTACATATAGTCACGATGATTTCATGATTTCATAGAGTATCTTGTCTCCACATTTGGCCAACAAGTAAGGGTGAGTTTTACAGAACCCTAAGTCAATTACTATCATAATTGATGCTATTCTTTTGATTATTAAACTTTTTTTAACTTTTCTATATATCAGAAATGAGATAAACATTCATTATCATATTGTTTTCTAATATAAAGGAGAAACAATATTTATTAGGATCGTATCATTTTTAAAGTTCAACCTGGCCAACAAGTAAGGGTGAGTTTTACAAAACCGTAAGTTTAGTACTATCATAATTGATGCTCTTCCTCTGATTATTAATCTTTTTTTAAACTTTGCTATATATATATTTAAACTTTTCTATATATATTAATGAGATATACATTCATTATCATTTTGTTTTCTAATATAACGGAGAAACAATAGTTATTAGAATCGTATCATTTTTAATGTTTAGCCGCTTTCTGCTAACTATATTATTTATTATCTCCACATAAAATGGTATTTCTATACTTCCAAGGTAGCTTAATAAATTATTCGCCCGACTGAATACGAACTTAATTTACAGTAGGAAAGGAAAATGGTATTTCTATAAGTCGGAAAGATGTTATGGGTTATGAACTTGATGATTTGCAAATCCTTGAGAATCCTTGGTCATTATCTATACATTCTCACAAGTGGTATCCAGAAATTGAAGTTGAGATTCAACCATCTGAAGAAGCTTTTGAGTTAGAGGTCAATAATGTTTTTTGGGTTAGTGTAACTAGTGTGCTTTAAATTGTAATTAACTAATTATTTATTATTATGTTAGGATTAGGGTTAATGTTATGATAGGATTGGAATTTGTATTAAATATGAGCACCTTTTATTTAATGCAAAATTATGTTAAAATTAGAATTAATATTAAGCTAGACTTAGGGTTTGTATCAAAATATCACCACTTCTTATGTAATGCACTTCATATTTAATGCAAAATCAAGAACAAATATAACCTAAATTACTCTTCTTTCTTTTTAATGTCATAAAATGCTCTTCCTACAAGTGTCATAGCCTATGGGGTTCATCAACCACATTATTTGTGGTTGTGCTAGTTTTATTTAGATAAATAATGAAATTGTAAATACTATTTTGTAATTTCTCAAACCATAATAATTTTTTTTTTCTCATTTTTTTATTTATTTAAGATTGTTCTAAAGTATTTAGATAATCACAATGTTGATATTTGTGATTTTTTATAATTAAAAAAATTGATAAATAAATAAAATAATCATATTAAATTTAATATTTTATAAAATGTAAATTTTATTATTAAATTTAATATTTTATAAAATGTAAATTTTATTATTCTTTTAAGGGCATTATTGTTTTTATAAGTTAATAAGGTAGGAATAATAGTTCAATTTTGAAAATGGGTAGTGTTATATTTTAAATTATTAAGGATGACTCAAGAAGAAAATGTGGTTAATCTTTAATGTTTTTTTTTTTGTTTTTTTTTTTAAATTTGTTTATTAGTTGAATTAATTTAAATATTTCAGAATTAATAAATTTTAGAGGAAGAGTCAACATATTTTTAGAAGAAGAATTAGCATTTTTTTTATAAGAAGAATTAGCTTTTTATAATAAATAATTGTAATTTTATGAGATTAATTATAATGATTTTAATATTTTCATTTCAAGTATAAAAATAACATTATCAACTAATTTTGTAAATTATTCTATTTTTTCAAAGTATTATGATGAAAATGATTTATTGAGGCCAATCATTTTTTTAAATAGTATTATATTATTATTATTTATTATAAACTTATTTTTTTTTTGAGATGTATATATGATGATGCAAGTCACTTGACAACATCTCTATTATACACACTTATAGATGCACCTAGTACTATTGATGCAATCACAATTTCACCATGAAGCTCCTTTGAGTTTGTTCTTATTTGGAAGCCAACAATAGTGGACCAATGATTTTTGATCTTATAAAGAATTCATGGTTTCTTTGTAATAAATTAATTTATCTTTTTATTTTTTTAATCTAGTGTAACACCATAATTTTTTTCTAAATTTAGTTAAGATGGTATTTTCAATAGTATAGATATTATAAATGTTACCCTAACGATGTTTCCAATAGAAATTGAAGAAGAATGTCCACATAGTGAAGCATTAAATAATTTTTAGTAGTATCTAAATAAAAATGGCCTTGTTACAATATCATTTTTTTCTTTTTAAATACTACTTATATTTACATAAAAATATTTATAGCGGAGAAAAAGTAATATAACAAGAGAGGGTATGTACAAAGAGATTTACATCCTCTTTCTCAAAGCAACTAAAACAACAACAAAATCAGAATGGGTAGTTGTATCCAACCCCTCTTTGCACCCTTCATTAATAGAAATCCTTTAGCTAATAGTTGCATATGTACCTCTTCCTTCCATAATCGAAAAAATGTAGACAAAGAGATAACCTCATTCTAAAAAACATACTGGTACCAAATTTTCCAGATAAAAACAAGGTTGAAATCCTGAAGAGTTACCAAACATCACGAGAAAGGAGAATACCAAAGATACATGATCACATAATAGAACTTCTCCTCGATGCATCCTCCCCTACAAAATGGTTGCATTCTTAGAGTAAACAAAGTCCCAACAAGACCTGGAAAAAGAACAATCCCAAAGGAGGTGCTTCACCATTTCCATCTTAAGGAAGGAAGGGAAAATCCCATCCAAGAGACTTATTTTTACCAATTATGCCTTGTTAGGAATTCCGTTATAAATTACTAGCCATGTAGACACCCAAAATTCATAGTTGACTCGAGCCATCCACACACTAAACAATCTCCTCATCCACCATCTCTATACATCAATAGGCATCCATCATGTATTAATAATAAGGATAAGATCATTTCATGGATGAATAAGAGAGTTGAACCTTGAAGAATCATATAACTATACAAAGGGGCACTCAAAGCTCCACTCCAAGTCACAATAAAAGGAATAGGTGTGTCTATATTCATTTTGAATAACTCCTCTTGTATAATAAATCCAATAATATCCATAATAGTAATTTGGTCTACAGAAGATAGGGAAAACTCATGAGCAATGGATTTCCATTCCATCCAAAAGAGAGTATTGGTATCCCACAATTCCCTCCAATAAACAATATTATTATTATTAAGATGAATCCCCTAAAAATTTGGAATATTTGCAACACACGTTCCCTGCACCTTCCAACTCCAAATCAATCTCCTTCCCAATATCATCACATTTGACTACCTAACATCTACCACCAAACCAAGCCAACTACTTTCCTCCATTCTACCCAAATACTTCTGATAATAACAGATTCCAAGACTTACAGTTATGACGAGCTAAAAAAATTTCACACAATCTAAAAGATTTGTTGATCTTTTCCAATATCTTGTTTCATGAGAAGAGAATTCCTCGACAATACCTACCAAGGAGAGCATCCATATAGACATTGAACCACCTAGTTGGAAGCCAAGATGCTTACCTTGAGTGGATATATGAATCGACCTTAGACCTCCCTCATTCAGTGGAATAATTAAAACATCCCAAGGTGTCATAGGGAGGCCCCAAGGACTATCATGGTTGGCCCACAAGTAATATTCAAGAATATGATCCAATCTCTGAAACTAATCCCCATTGGGAATCCAACAAGACACATAATTCATATCTAAAACATGAAGAATCTTGCTCACTACATTTATTTTTCCAACAAATTGAAGGTCATTGTACTACCAAAAATAGAGATTATGTTGCAGACACTCCAAAAAACAACCCCACATATCCATTGGAGAGAGATCCATAAGAAAGGGAATGCCATGATATATAAATATCACACTTAGAAAAATAAAGGTACAAGCATGAGGAATTCAATCATGAGGCTCATCTAGACTAGCCAGTCAATAATTAGTCTTATGATCACTAACTATTTCCCTATAGTCTTGGAAAAATATGGACAAAAAATTTATATCTTGGATTTTGGTTACACTATCAATGTTGATCATTTTTTTGTTTTCTATTTAAGCTTAAATTGATACAAAAAATACAAATATCTTCTATAAATCTTCTTTTTTTTCATTTTTTTCATTTTAATCGTGATTTTGAACCCATGTGCATATCAATTGGTATCAGAGTCTTCGATCATGGTCTCTAAAAGAAATTTCAATCCATTGTTTATCTCTCACAACCAAGAACTGGTGTTCCTAGGACTCTATTACCTACACCACTGGGAGATTCCTCTCTATATCAGACCCAAGAAATTGATCTAAGAAAGCTACTTGAAACACAACATCAACAAATTCAACAACAACATCAAACAATCCAATATCTTGTTAGCTTATTTCACAAGTCACCTTCCTAAGAACCTCGTCCTTTGGTAGCTAGATGTCAAGATAGTGGCATTTTGGATTCTTAGATCCATATTCTACATGCATTTTTATTATCTCAATTGTAAATAATTGAATAAACCAAGTTGGAAGTTATGGGCATGCACATGACCCATCTCACTCTCACTTGTTGATAGACCATAAACTCTTTAGCATGCACCACTATCTTGGAACTAAATTACCAAGTTAGCCACAGACCCAACTTTATATCATAGTTGAACAACCTTCTCCAAGCACAGAATGCACATTTTTACCTTCCTATATATCATTAAGAACTATTATCACATTGGATTCATCTCATACAGTTTCATGGGAATCTAATTAAGTGGCTCATTAAGGATTTATGTTTGGATCCATGATCTCTAAGAGGTTGTTATGGTTAAAATTTAGTATGGTTTATTACATTATATTAATGCAAAAGGAGGGATTTCTCAAATTGTTAACCTAGATAAATCCTTTCATGGCACCTTAGCTACTAAACAAAAGATTAAACCTCGAGTCTTCCATTTGGGGCCACCTTCAGTATTATTCCAACCCTTTCAAACAAAGCTACTCCCCTATTAATTCCACCTCACCATGAAAGTTAGTTTTCCACTTTCATAAGAGTCGAAACTAATCCGCTAATGAATGGCATGTCATTTGTAGTCCTCGTGTAGTGAACATTCTCTTTATAAATCGTCACTAATTACCACCTCTTAGGTCACAACTCCCACAATCATTTTAGTGGAAAACCCCACCTCCAAATATCACAATTTGGTCCTCATGTTTCGCAATGCCTTCTCTTGCAAACTACTCTTCACCCAAAACTTCCAAATTAAGGATTGACTTGTTATTTCAATATTTAACAATGGATCCAAATGAACTTAATTTCACAAATAGTTTTAGATTCCTTATATCTCCACATTGTTGGAATATTGAGAGGGTGGGTGAATCAATATGATAACTTTTTACCACTTTCAATTACAATATACAATCTTCAACTTTATCATCAATATATCATTTATGATTGCATTCAATATATCATGAGCATACAACCATAGGAAATAAGAATATCACATAGAATACAAAATACACCATAATTTACATGGAAACCCAAATGGGAGAAAACCACAAAATGTTTTCTTCTATATATCAATAATACATTCATAGGAAGCACCAAATTCCAAATTCTCTAGAGCCAACTATAAGGAGGAACCAACCCCATGATTTAAAAGCACCAACCTGAAGGAAGAACCAACTCTTTGAGATCTCTGAAACCAACCGAAAAAAGGCTACAACCCCCCGATTTATAGGAACCAACCTGAAGGAAGCACCAACTCCCTGAGTTCTCCCGCACTAGCCCAAAGGAGGTTATGATCCCCTGGTTTACAGGCACCAACTTGAAGGAAGCACCATCTCCCTGAGTTCTCCTACACCAACTATAATGAGGATACAACTCCCTTTCCTTGCCCTGTCTAGCCACCCTAAAATATAAGTGTATACTCACTATCACAACCACTGATATTTTCACTGCCAATGTCACCAATACATCAACCAACCTGTAACTATCACTGTCACATCAAGCAACCTGTCACTGTCACCATCACATCAACTAACTTATCATTATTATTTTCACATCAACCAACCTTTCACTATCACTATCACATCAATATGTGACTACCACTGTCATGCAACTAACCTGTGACTACCATTGTCACATCAACCTGTCACTAATAACCAACCAATCATCCAACCTGCAACTTTCATTGTATTTGTCACTGATATACCATCATCAACCAACTATAACTAGATCTACTCACATGGATACCAAAAACATCACATCACCAAACCATGTACATCAATCATCAACCATCTACACCAACCATGCACTTCAACCTATACCATACCATGTACATCAACCTGAACCATACCATGTACATCAACCATGTACCATACCAAGTACAACAACCATGCACTTCAACCTATAACATACCATGTATATCAACCTGAACCATACCATGCACATCAACCATGCACCATACCAGGTACATCAACCATGTACCATATTACATACATCAACCATGTATCATATCATGTACATCAACCATGTATCAAACCTCAACATGTACCAACATCAAAAAGACATGCACCTCATACATGTACCAACATCACAAATCCATGCACCTCATAAATGTACCAACATGACAAAGACATGCACCTCATAAATGTACCAACATCACAAAGACATGAACCTCATACATGTAGCAAGGATATGACTCACACCATGTACCAAAGATGTGCCTCAAACATATACCAATGCCTCAACAAGGCACGAGAATAATTATCATCACATCATCAACAAGTAACCAAGATGCACCTCAAACCATATGCCTCAAGTGTGTGCCAACATCCATAAACCATGTCCTAAGAGATACCATCAAGCATGTTCCATATCACTCATATGTCATAAAACAAACCATATGCCAAGTATGCAAGATGTGCATCTAACAATATATCATACCATCAGCAAGGTGTACCATGCAAAATCGCTACGATGACATGCCTCAAGCATGTACCATAACAATATAATCATAAGCGTAAAATCTAACACATAAGCATACTTCTAATTCTGTAGCTAACCTGATACATAAGACGACAAACATGTATCTCTTCCTTAACTTCAAGAACAAGAGAATAACATCTTCATCAAACTTTACCTCAGTCTCATGGGACTAGTTTCGAATTAGTCACAAACCCTAATTTTCAACAAGACTAAATCCTTACCTTTAATGAATAAAGGTATGAAATTGTAACCATAGATACTATGATTTCTTTCTTCCATTTCCTAAACATTTTAGGGTATGGAACATCTTAGAATAAAAGTAATAGAGAAAATCTAAAACCTTCTTGAATTTTAGACTATTTTGGACAACGACATTGTACATCTCTGATGTTCAATATTTGATATATGATTATGAAAATCTCACATCGAATATTGAATATTGTTATATTTCCATTGAAATTGGTCTCATAGAATTTGGATCCTCTATGACGAATTTATGACTGTTTTATCAAGAGTGTCTGTTTGAGACTAGTTTTAGGACTAACCAAAAACCCTATCTTCCACAGAGTGTATCTCCAAAACTAAAATGACCTAGAAGCTGAAATGTTTACCACATGTACCTTGATATGTCTTGTCAACAACTTCCAATTTTCACTATATAATTCATTCAAGAAAACAATTTATAGAGAAAATGGTAGGATGGCCTTTAAGCAACATACCCTACAACACATCATCAAAAGACTTCATCCTCCCTTGGAATTTATCCCTTCTTCACTTCATCTTCCCTTTGAAATTTGCCTCAGATCTCCTTGGTTACATCAGATAAGAATCACTTACTCACATGGAATATATTCAATAGAATGTCTATGTGAATGTACTTATGAGTGACTTCTTGAGGTGGATATATCCTTTTTCTAAGTAACCTATTTCCTTGACTTTAGGGATTCTTGAAATTTCTTATTACAACCACTTTACCCTTTCATTAATGACTTGCAACAAATTAGGGGCTTCTTTGGGGTTTCCAACTCCAATACCTCATAACTCCTTATCCATGAGGAAATACATGACATTCTACCTACTGTTGGAAATGGAATGACAAGGAATATCCATGTATGAGTGTGTTCCCTACATTTATGCTATCCTTCATCTCCTTATTCCTCAGACATGTTTTGGATTCATGACCACACCTATGGGATTATTGTATACTTATTCAAAGTCTCTTCTTGTGAGGGCCATGCTTAGATATGTTCCATAAGGGGACCACTTTGGAGACTTCTCCAAATACACACATCACATCTATTGACATCAATGCCAACCACTGCATGTTGACATCAATGACAACAAGTTGTCCAACAACATCAATCAAACCAACTCTCCAACAATCTCCCCCTTTGGCATTGATGGAAACACTCACACTCCACCTGTGACCAATGCTCCTCTGATGTTTCTTTCCTCATGTTTCTATCCCCCTTTGACATTAATGGAAAAGGTATCTCCCCTTAGGGATGATCCCCCTGTGTTCATGCTTATAATATTTCTCTTTCTCCCCCTTTGACATCATGGGTACAAGAGTAGCTATCCATGTCGAGATGCCTTCTCTGAAAAATATTTCGCTGACTTCATGTGCTCCCCCTATATTCATGATTTTGATCTCTTTCTTTGGTAATTTCTCTTCCTTGACTTTTCTACAAGATGTCTTGTAGATCAATGTGGGTTTTCTTGTATATTCTTTCTTTCTTCTCTTATGGTGTTATTTTTCCATTGGTTCTTCCTCTTGTAATTCACTTACATATATAAATAAGCATTCAAATTTACTTGAATTCAGTTCTTCATGACTTTTCAAGTTCAAATCAATGACCATACCTTCTTCTAACGGTATGGCTTATGGTGTGACTTTTACTGGTTACCTTCCTGATTCCACTCGTCCACTAATTCCAATTTTGACTATTCTTTCATCCATGGTTATGTATTTATTTTGACCTCTCAAAGTTCTCATGAATCCATCTCTGTCCATATGTCATAAAATACCCATGAATATGTTACTCAACTACATACAATGTTGACCCATCTATTGATTACCACATATTCCAGCTTATCAAACTATATTCTCAAATTTTCAAATTAGAGTGTACATTTCTGCAACAATATGTACTAAATATGTCCTTCTCTAAAAGCATTCCTGGAATCCTCTATACAATGAATCTATGTCACTCTAAAACTACCTGTCCAAAAAATGCAAATACTTCAGACTAATCGAAATATAGTTCTCTGATCTATATAATTGATGCTTAGACTCCCCCTCTTCAATATTCATATTTATTGGGAGTATCCATGCCGGATGGATCAAAAAAATATACGCTTTGATTCCAAGTAATATTCCTCTTCGTTTATGGATTCATCATCATCCTCTTTTTAAATTATGGCCTCTTCCTCTTTTCTTGTGGATTCATCATGATCTCTCACTACTACAAATCTTATGAGTACGATCTCTAGGACTTAATATTCATTCGCCTATTCTTCTTGTTTTTCATTTCTTCTCCAAACCTTCTTGTATGTGAAATCTTCCTTTTTTCCTATAGATTTGTTTTGATCTCATACTATTTCCAATTCTGAGAATATGACTTCTAGGTGTCCTTCATTAATTTTTTCTTCCTATACCTGTTCTTATTTTCTTTTCTAAATCTTATTATATTTGATATCGATTTTCTCTTTCATAGAAGTATCCATCATGATTCTACAATCATGAGCTATATGTCCATAGTTATGGAACTTGTAACATTCAATATTATATGGAGTCACATATGCATTTTTTCCTTGACCATTTCTTCCATAAGCTCTGCAATTTGTAGCTTTATGTCCAAATTTAGTACAAATAAAACAATAACGATTAAAAAAACTTTCATACCTGAGAGTGAATGATCTTCTTTATGATGGATTCCTTCTGAATTCATGCCTTGCTTTATCACGATCTTCTCTTATGTTGTTTCCGTCAAAATGATTGAAGCTTCTTTGATACTTGAAAGTGGAGGGTTTTCTTTGATATCCATCTCTTTTGTAATATTCTTCTTGAGTTGTCTTAATTTATAGAATTTTATTCTTTGAGGGCTCACATTCTTCCTTCTTAGTAGGCCCTTTGATGACTTCTTCATAACTCGTAGTCTTCTCTTCATTCTTTCTTTCTAGCAACCTGTAAAATTTCTCTTCATCTTTCTTTAGTGATGATGTGGAGCTTTCTCTCTCTTCAATGCTCTTTCTGATCTTGACAACTTTAACTCTTAATATAACAACTTCTTTTTTAAGCTTCTCACATTCTTCGTATTTCTTCATCATATGGATTTTCATGACTTATTCCTTTCTCTTTGCTTCTTCAAGTTGGGTACTCAAGGAGACAATTTATTCTTCTATACTTCTTTCCTATTGGCTGAATTATGCTTCAAGTTTATTTAACTCCCCAGATATTTCCTTGACATGGCTAGTCAGAATATTATCTCTCTTCTCTACTTCCTTTCTTTGTGCTACTATTTCTTCTTCCAATTTTTTTTTTCTTCCAACTGACTTTTGCATGATTCATAAATCTTTATGGCTTCTTCTACTTGGACTTTTAGGTTTGTAATCAGTTGTTGGACTTCTTCAGATCTGGGATTTTGAGATTGCGATTTTATCTTGATCAATTCCTCCACAAGTGACTTGTTTTTCTCTCTTTCTTTGATCATATTGTCTAAAACAGTGGTTAGGTGTCTCTCATAATCTTCTTCTTTTGAATCTGACTGACCTAATGAGATTTTTTCTTCCCATACTAACTCAACATCTTATTCATCTTATTTATTCTGATTGGAATGTTATGGATATGTGGTAGAATGGGATTCTGTAAAGTATAGATTATGCAGCTTATCCGAAAGTTCTTTGGTTGATGAACATTGTCCCACTTTATCTTTTACTGAATCACATAATCCTTCCAAGATTAAATCAATTCTTGTTTTCTTGTTTTCTCTTCAATTCCTTCTTATTCGCAGTCTTTGGTTTCTTTGAAATGGTGTATCTTGTAACAACTGAGTACCAAACGTCATACCCCTATTCTCCTAGCAATGTTTTCTATAGAAATATTTTCCTCACCTCATGCAAACTTTCTCAAAAGGCCTTTTCCATTTCCCTATCAAGACTTGAAGTCCCCTTTTCTAGTTCCCAGAGATAAAAACATATTTTTCACACATACATGCCAGAACAACTATACAACATGTGTATACATAGGTTGCACCATTGCAACCTACGTACATCAGGTTTTGTGCGCAAAATTAAAAAAATGGTATCGGGTTTCCATGCAATGCCACGGGATCCATGATCCATGACCTTCCACATACTGAAAATGTTCTGACTCAGTCCTTTAGTTCCATTTGAAGGCTATAAATGGGCCGTATCCAAGTTGTGGAGAGAGGAGAAGAATTCAACTTTGAGAGCAAAGTTACTTTGGAGAACTTATTCACTTCATATTGAGTTTGCATCCCTTTGTCCTTTTAAGTCTGAACACATTGCTCAACCCCCAAGATCTTCCCTATTTGATGGAGAACCTTGTTGTCTCTCTTATATGAGCTTGCCTTTGGTGGAGGATTGAAGTGGTGGAAGCCCATCTAGAAGGGACTTGGTTTCTCGGTTTCGAACGTGTTGAAACAAAATTTTCTCATTCATACACTTATGTTCATTACATTTTAATAGAAATACTCTTTTCTTGTCCAATTAATGTATTGCAAATATTTGAATTCTTATTCCATGGGAATATTTGTTATGAATATTGATGGATTATGCTATTGTATGTGCTAACTTTATATATTAGCACCATATCCTTATGTATCTTGGTTGTTGAGGACAAGTTGCAGACATATTTCTTTGAGTCAAATGTTCAATGGTGGACTTCATCGAATGTATGGACGAGGTACAATATTTATCTTGTCTTGTTAGCATATTTATTTATATAGAATACTTGAGATTAGAGTTGATTTTTGCAGTCATTTTCTTCTATTGTGGTTTACCTGATGCCATAGAGTGATTTTCCTCATAAAATAATTTCTGGCTATATTGCGGATTAAATCTTCTTTTCGGAGTTTGGAGTGTTTTTCTCCTTTGATTTCTCTCGTCTATCTGGAGTTTCGTGTCATCTGATTGCTTGACAACCTCTTTTCATTTTGAGTCTGAGTTTCTTGGCCTTATCCTTAACCTGACAATGTTTCAATACATATACAAAGTTTTTTCCCTGACAATCATGTACATATGCGAGTTGTCGTTATGTAGGAAGCATATATATGCAGTTTTCTTCTAAACAATCATGTACATCATCCTTTTTTTATTGATTACTTAGTTTGATGTTTTATGTGTAATTTTTGATGGTTGTTGAGTCTTCTTAGGTCTCTTCTATGACTATTAGGTGCCTACATATTGATAGGAAACCATTCTTTGGTTGAATTTTTGGGTGGTTTTTTCTTTCTCATCATCCTTTTCATTGATTGTCCTTGCATCCCAGGATGGGTGTTTTCTCCTTGATATTCTAATTGATTTGTCTATGGTTATATATAGTAGGGTCTTTATATGAAGTTGTTGTCCAGTCCTTGAATTTTCATTCTTTTATATTGAAAATACAGAAAAAAAATACATTTTGGGTCATGGCCATTTGATTTTTTGGGTTCTTGTCATCGATCTTAGTACATGTATAGAAAGATTGCATGTTATTTGAAATTGCATAAATGAATTGAAAGTTTTATTTATAAAAGATTATCATTTATTGGGAATTGAAGTTAGGACTTTGAATTTTATTCATATTCATTTATTTTACTTGTTGAGTCGTAACATCATCAGTTGCATGACCACACCTTTTGAGTAAGAAAATCCACTAAAAGTAACAATTATAAATTTAAAATTGATTAGAAACAATTTTATTTTTTCGAGTGCACAAACTAGATTAAGATTTAGAGCCTTGGAATAGGATTTTGTGAGTAAACTTCTCCAAGTCTATTAAACTCAACATATGTGTCTGAATAAGGGAGTGGTGAAATCCATTGTATAATTGGTGACGTCAGGAAGCTCTGCTCACACCGGAGTTAAGCACGAGCTCATGCGAGGTCAGTTGAGGGGATATCCCCCAAATACGTCCTTAGCGTCAGAGATATTTTTGGGGATCTATTCGTATATGGGGGTATTTCTAGTACCTTTAACTCTGTGAGAGGTGGTGCTTTTGAGATTTAGGACTTTGTTACCATGCCCACATGGTGGGCCTGACTTACAATTGTTCGCATGTGCATTGGTTATATCATGGTGTCTTAGTTGCATGACATAGGTAGCCACATAGGTTACTTACAGGGGTTATTTTGCAGGTACCCTAGGTCAAATAAGGGTTGGAAAACACACAACCTTTATGGAGGATTACCTCTTCGGGGGATGTGACCAACTGATTGTTAAGCCCATTAGGGACCTTATAACTGATAATGATACCTCTGGTCTTCTGAAGGGAGTCTTAGGCTCCTTTTGGGAGAGGCATACATACTTTAGGGAGGGAGGCCCATTTTCAGCCACTTTATCCTATTTGTGTGCATAATGGCCTTTTTTATTATTTTTGGTGTTATCTCTGATCATTAATTGGCCTTAGGATTTTGTATTGCAGTGTGGATATTCATTGCTATGGTTAGTGCATCCCCCATGACTCCCTTAGTTGGTGCTACCCAACCCATGGTATTTGATCTTTCCATGGGGACGAATCCTTTTGTATTTCCTAGTGGTGTGCATAATCATGATACTTGGCCAATACCTTGGGCCTCTAATAATTTTTCTCATAGTATGCCAAACATGTCTTCAGACTTGTTGTCCTTTGCCTCGTCGCCCTAACTGAATCATAGTTTTGGGTATAGTGGCATGATGCCTCCTTATTCTCCCCTTTTGTTTGGTGGGAGTCATATCCCTCAACCAACTCTTATGATAGGAGGTTGGAATCTTGCTTCCTACAAATCAATTCCTAGCTTCACTTTTCTATGAGAAACTGCTCAAATGGGTGGTAATTATACTTATTACATCTCATCCATCTATCCTTCTTTCGCTATGTCATTTCCTACAAATATTTTTCCCATGGTGGACCTACATCTGTCCTCTAGTGCTTCATTCGGGGGGAGTTAGTTTTATAGTATGGGCAACCCCCTTCATGGAGTTCCTTCGTCTGGGGGAAACATATATCCTCACTTGAGTACTCCTTGTCATGTCACTTTCTCTTCACAAGCGGCTACCTCGGTGAATATTCCCTTACAACCCTTTATGAATAATTTTGGAGGAAGATGCTTTCCCATCGGACAGGAGCATGGTGTATACCAGAACCCTTCCTGGCCTGCAATTTCTCAAAATGAGTCTTTCCTAGAACCTTGGTCTCAATTTCCTCAACCAACCGCTGCCACAAGTCCAGTCACTGCGAGTCATACTCGCATTATATAACCAACCTTTTCTAGTCATGTTGGAGATTGGTTGGCAACCTTTGCAAGTCATGTTGAAGACCAGTAACCAACCACTGCAAGTCATGTTGGGGGCATAAATCTAGTCACTTCTATTCACATTGCGCATACATCACCAACCTCCCCTATTCATGTTGGGGATTCATCACAAACCTATGCAAGTCATGTTGGAGATCTACTACTAGCCTCTACAAGTCATGCTGGGAGCATGCAACTAGCCACTGCAAGTCATGTTGGGGGAATTCATACAATTGAGAATCCTAGATGTTTAAGACATAATCCTGTTAGAGAAAGAATTTCCTCACTCTATGCAATCTTGCAGAGAGGGCCTTATTACATTTTCCTATGCTGACTTGTCTTCCCTATTACTAGAATCCAGAGACAAAAATTCAATTTTTTCCACTTGTACGCATCTTGCACCCTATACAACAAGCATATATGTAGGCTCCTCCACAACAACCCACGTACATCGAGATTTGTGCCAGGGAATCAAAATTAAGTGTCGGGTTTCCATGTCATGACTGGAGATCTATGATCATTGGCCTTCCATATACTGGAAACGTTACGACTCAGCCCTTCAGTTCCATTTTGAAGGCTATAAATGGGCCAATTCTGAGCTATGGAAAAGGAGGAAGAATTCCACTTTGAGAGAAAAGTTATTTTGGAGAAATTATTTACTTCATATTGAGTCTGCATCCCTTTGTCGTTTAAGTCTGAACACAGTGTTCAGCCCGCAAGCTCTTCCCTTATTGATGGAGAACCTCATTGTCTCCCTTCTATGAGATTGCCTTTGGTGGAGGATTAAAGTGGTGGAGGCCCAACTGGAACAAACTTTGTTTCTCGGTTCCAAACCGTGCCGACATGGAAGTCTATAATATTTTCACTTCTACTGATCATTTATTAATAGAAATACTCTCTTCCCGTCCAATTGATGTCTTGAAAATATATGAATTATTATCCATGGGCGTATTTGTTATGTATATTGATGGATTATGATATCTAATGTGATAACCTTTTATATTTCCACCATATGCTTGTTTTTGCTTGTTTGTTGAGAACTTGTTCCAGGTATATATAGCTTTGGGTCAAAGTGCTCAATGGTGGACATCATCGAACATTTGGACAAGGTAAGCCTATTTCTTACCTTGCACATTGGTTTATATAGCATATTGTTGGGATAGAGTTGATTTCTGCAGTCATTTCCATCTATTGTGGTTCACCCTAGCCATAGATATATTTTCCTCGTAACAGAATTGGCGACCATACTGGGGATGAATCTTCTTTCTTAGGGTTTGAAGTACATTTCTCCTTATATTTCTCTCATTTCTACTGTGGTTCTTGTCGTATCATTGCTAGACAACTCCTGTTCACTCTGGGTCTGATTTTTCATCCTTTTTCCTTTGACTGGCCTTGTTTTAAATCATATAAGCACATTTTTCCTTGACAGTCACGTATACACACAGGTTCTCTCACTGCAAGCTGCGTAGATACGCTATGTTTCCCTGAACAGTCGCGTACACCTCTTTTCCTTGCTTGTTTTCTTGGTATGGTGTTTGCTAGGTGGGATTTAATGGTTGATGAGCCTTCTTAGGTCTTTGTAGTGTCTGTTAAGTGCTTGTTGGATGACAATAAAGACTCTTTTGGTTGAATTTCTGGGTGAAGTCTTTCTCTTCATATTTTCATTTTTATTGTCCTTGTACATTGGGTTGGATGTTTTGTTGCTTGGTCTCTTGCTTGAGTTATCTCTTTTTTATACATAATAGAGCTATATATCAAGTTAATTTTCAGTCCATGCATTTTTCCGTTTTGATATATTGAAAATACAAAAAAATAGGCATTTTGCATTGCTTGGAATTTTTGTCTGTTGAGATTTTATCATTAACATAGTGAATATAGTGAAAGATTGCATTTTTACTTCTGAATTGCATAGTTGAATTTGAATATTGCATCATTTTTAGAAGCATATCATTCATTGAAATTTAAAGTTAGGACTTTGCATTATTTTCATACTTACATCTCTTGCAGAGTCATAACACCATGAGTTTCACTACAATACCTTTTTCAGTAATCACAAACATAAAATCAATCCTATAATTTAAAACTTATCAGTCACGATTTTATTTTCTAGGGTGCACAAACTAGACTAGGATTTAGTGCCTTGGAATAGGATCTTGTGAGTAAACTTCTCCAAGGAAATCAAATCAACATATGTGTCAGAGTCAAGGAGTGGAGAAATACATTGTATAATTGGTAATATTAGGAGGCTCCTCTCACATTGGATTTAATCAGAAGATTGCATGAACTTGGTTGAAAGGATATCCCCCCGATACCTTCCTAGCGTCAGAGATATTTCTGGGGATCTATTCATATATGGGGATCTGGTTAGTGCCCTTACCTCCATGAGAGGGGATGCTTTCAAGGTTTCACACTTTGCTACCCTTCCCATATGGTAGACCTGACTTACAACTGCTAGCATGTGCATCAATTATACAGTGGTTTATTAGTTTCTTGACTTAGGTGTCTCATAGGTTACTTGCAGGGGTTATTATGTGGGTACCCTGGGTCAGATAAGGGTCAGACAACACATAGCCTTTATGGAGGATTACCTCTCCAGGGGGATTTGACCAACTGGTTGTTAAGCCCACGAGGGACCTTATAACTGATTTAGTTACCTTCGATATTTAGTAGGGAGTCTCAGGCCCCACTTGGGAGAGACATACCTTCTTTAGGGAGGGAGGCCACTCAACCAATTTACCCTATTTGCATGCATATTGTTCGTTTGAATTTTTCTGTGCTCTTTTATTACTAGTTGACCTTTAGATATATTTTTTATCTTTAGAGTCTTAAGTCATGGTGGAGTCGGACCAGTCTCCCCGCTGGTCCCATCGCTTATTACAGTTACCACTGGATTTTGTGTCCTTGCCTTATAAAAGGCGTAGAGTTATTATACGTGGTACACACACATCCACCATTTAGACTTGTGATTCTACAAGTATGAGTACTGAACCTATTCTTTAGAATTATGGGAGCCCTTCGACTCCCATACCCACTATAGTTAATGGCACCCCTTCGACTCTCGCGACCTCTATGGTTGTAGTGTCAGAGGCACCTATAATTACTATGCCTCGACCTATAGTAAATTCTCAAGATACCACCTCAAACCCCTTTGAGTCTCTTGGCCACTCACCAGGATACAATGTTCAGTCCATCCCTATGGTTTCTAGTCCCTTTTCTTATGGTATGCCCAACTTCAATTTGTATTTTTCAAACTCCATCCCTATGGCTGGCCCTAACGCTAGCATTAGGATTGGGGGAATTACATATCCCTACACTCCTTTTTTGTTTTGTGGATCCCAAATCCCTCAAATGACTCCTAATATGGGAGGCATTCCTTCTTTTAACCCTAGGTCCAATCCTCCTACTTCTGGGTGGAGCAACCAACCTGGAGGACAAGCTTTAGCTCAAGTTCCTTCCTACAACCCTACCTTCTCGCTGCATATTCCGACCAATAATTTTGGCATGACGAATCAACCTCTATCCTTTGGGTTCCATCTCAGGAGGTGGCCAGTTTCATGCTTTGGGAAACCCCCAACCTCGATCCAATATGGCTGGGGGAAATTTCTATAACCCTCAACAGAACATTCATGCTAGAATGATGCCCAACCAACCTTATATGAATCAGCCCAGAGGAGGGCCTTATAATGTCGGACAAGGCCATGGTGTTTACCCGAACCCTGGATGGCCTACATATCCGCAAGCACAATCTTTCCCAGGAGGTTGGGGCCAGATGTCACAACCCCATCTCCCTTTTCTATCCACGCTTAATCTTTCATATTTGACTAAGTTAATGAATGACCTTGTGAGTCATGATCCTATATGGCCCCCCTTCCCCACCAAAATTCCTTCGGACATCCCTAAGTTCTAAGGTAAGAATGGAGGGGATCCTGGTGATCACGTCACAACCTTTCACCTTTGGTGCTCATCAAACTCCCTTAATGATGACTCTATTCGTTTAAGATTATTTCAATGCACCCTCATCGGAGTTGCTGCGAAATGGTATATTGAGCTACCTAGGGGGGAATATGAGACTTTTAGTCAGTTGGTGATGGTCTTTCTTAACCACTTCTAGTTTCCCATTCGTTATCATTATGGCCTAGAATTTTTGTGAACTTTACGCCAGGATACCGCCACGCATATCTCAAACCATATCTAGGAGTGGCGTAGATAGAAGAGGTTGATTAAGACCCCTATACCCACATCCTTTCTTTGAGAATGGTTTCTTAAGTATTTTCACCCTCCTATCTCAAAGGACGTTTCTACTTTGGGGGTTACCACTAAGGAAGAAGCAATCTTTAGGGCCCAACAGTTAGATTTGATATATGCTCAGTCTGGGATGTTATACCACCTTCTTCCAGAAGCCCCGCGGTGAACATACGACCCGAGACAAAATATCGGAGCTCATGCTGATGGCATTGTAGGTGCTTCCAATGTAAAGTCCGTAGAATCAGTGACAAGCCAGATGAAAGAGTTGTCTCTAAGCCATTTTGTAGGAGGACTAGCCTCGTCTGTGTCTTCCAACCCCATGCATTCGATCGATGTACACTCCGTTCAATCGTCAGCCAACCCAAATGGTAACCAAAAACCAGGAAAGAATAAGAAGAAAGGACATAATAATCGTAAGGGTGGGAAGAATGGTAATAAACCTAAGGACAATAATAATAATGAGAATATGGGTAATAATGTTGGAGAGGGAAAACAAGAAAGACGTAAGGTGAATTTTCCCTATAAACTTTGCACAGATGATCACCTTACCCATTTATGCCCCAAAATTGTAGAAGATGTGAGGCTATTAGCTCAATCACCTGTCATGTTGACGAATCCATTCCCACATAATCAACACCTAGACTCAAGCTCCTCAAACATCAAAAATGCATCTGGTGGGGGTCAAAACCAACTATTGCAATATGGCGACCATTTATGTTTCAATATGGTTGATGCAAAAGTTAATGTAGCCACTCGATCTTGAGACTATAGTTCTAAACAAACTATTCCTGGTCTAGAATCTCCTCCTCCTCCTCCGGAGATGACTTTATAGATTAAGAAACTAGAGCCACTGCCTCGTATTCTGAAAGGAGTACTCAAGCACTCTACCCATAATATGAATTCTAGAGCCGCCTAGAACTACTCTATTGTTGAGGACTTAGGTCAAACCCCTTGTGTGATGTCGGATTTGGAGGTACTACATATGTGTCCTTCACAAAGGAATGCCTTACTCTCTGCCTTAGGATCTCTAGAACCCAGTGGCTCAAAAGTTATCAAGTTTGAAATCACATATTTTAAGCCTTGCTTGCCTTACCATGTGGCTTTTGAAATCCATGTGGAGTACTCAAAGTATACCATCAAATGTGTGGTTGTTGATGAAGGCACTGCTACGTATGTGATGTCCCTGGTCTATTGGAAATCTCTCAGTTCTCTGACTCTTTCCAATTCATCGAACATGTTGACTTATTTTGACATTCATTCCTTCCTCCCTCACAGTGTTCTCCCTATCTTTCTGGTCCAGTTAGGTGGGAAGACGATGGAGGTGGAGGTAGAGGTAGTTGATGTGCCTCTTGATTATAACCTATTACTAGGTTGCAATTGGACTTATGCTATGATCGTTGTTGTGTCGTCCATCTTCCGTACTCTTTGTTTTCCTCATGAAGGGAATATCGTGATGATTGATCAATTATCATTTGTGTGCTCTAGTCCTAATGCATCTCTTGGACCATCAATCCCTGTGATAAAAAAATCTCAGTCGAAAACTAAGAATATCGATGTCGGAATGTATTCTTCTCTTATGGTTACTTTCGACTTCTTAGCACTGAGCCATCATGTTTATGCCATGTCCAGTAGGCCTGTCTCGATAGGGAGGTCCATTCCTTTACACACATCTTCTTTTAGTGATCCATGGACCCTACCTTCCCCAACTTTGTCTTGTGAAGGTCAGTCACATGCTGGGATGGACATGCCACTATCAACAACAGATATTGTGTATCAAGTTGTTCTTGACTCTTCCACCGATCCCTATCCTGTTCCCTCGCTAACGAAGGAGGAGGATCTCATGTCTAGGCCCGTGTGGGCCACTTCATTGTCTTGTTCACATGATTTCCTCAATGGGACTTTGCCTTCAGAAGAATCCATCATCGAATCCATGAATGGTTCCAACAAACCTTGGGATGATATGCATCATTGCTCTTATTTTCTCCCAGAGCTTGAAAGAATCGAACAAGATGGATTTCGATCTACTTTGAGTGAGATAGTCGGTCACGTTGTGGTTCCACTTCATATGCACAACATTTATGCTGAAGGAAACATGGAGAGAATTTATCCTACCATCACGATCGACATCTCTCGTACCCCTGGTAAGGTTGAGAATGTAAATATCGGTGCATATTGTTTGCCAGAGGAAATCCTGATCTACACCGAACTCTTCAAGGAATTTCGAGACGTATTTTCTTGGTCCTATGAAGATATGCGAGGGATCGACCCTTGTATTTTCAATCATGAGATTAGGACTTATCTAGATGATAAACCTGTTCAACAACGTCTTAGAGTTGTTAACCCTCAAAAGGCCCCTGTTATTAAGGTAGAGGTGGAGAAGCTACTTAATGTTGGCTTCATCTACCCGGTTCCCTTGACCGAATGGGTATCTAACCCTGTTCCTATAGATATGAATAAAGGAGCCATATGTGTATGTATGGACTTTCGTTATCTGAACAGGGCATGTCCTAAAGACAACTTTCCCACACCTTTCATCAATCTGATTCTCAATGAGTGTGTCGGAAGTGAAATATTTTATTTATGGATGGATTTTCAGGATATAATCAGATTCAAATCAAACTTAAAGATCAACACAAGATAGAATTTATTTTTCATTGGGGTACTTTTGCATACCATAAAATGCCTTTCGGCCTTAAAAACGTCGGAGCAATCTTTCAACATGCCATGAATTTCACTTTTCACGATCTTCAGCACATAGTCAAAGATTACCTTGATGATCTCGCGACTCACTCTCGCAAGAGAGAGGATCACATTATACACCTTCACCTTTTTTTTGAAAGATGTCGTTATTATAGAATCCGGTTGAACCCTCACAAGTTCACCTTTTGCGTTAAGTTTGCTAGTCTTTTGTGTTTTCTAGTTTCTGGGATTGTGATCATGGTAGATCCACTTAAGGTTGACACAATACTTTGGTTGCCTCCCCCGCGCATGATTAGACAAATTCAGGGTTTACAGGGGAAAGATAACTTTCTTCGTAGGTTTATAACGAAATTTTCCACTATCACTAAAGGTTTCATGCATATTTTGAAGGACACCACTTTTATCTGGGATGAGCAAGCCCAGGAGTCCTTCAATGCTTTCAAGAAAGATTTGGTGTTGGGGCCTCTGTTGAATCCTCCTAACTACAATAGAGATTAATTTCTTTATATCGTTGTGTCTAAGGATAAGATTGGTATGGTTCTAGTTTAGGAGGATGATGAGCTCCACGAGCACATCATCTACTATCTTAGTCAAACTTTACTCGGTCCTGAACTTAATTACTCTCATGTCAAAAATCTATCTTTGGTTTTCATTCACACAGTCCATCTTTTGCATCATTATATATTACTTTGCAAGAATACCATGGTTGTGTATGTCAATCCATTTCAATATGTCCTTACTAGGCGTATCATAGGGGGGAAATATAATAAATGGATTTTCATTTTAAAATAGTTTGATCTTGATTTCACTTTTGCAAAATCCAAGAAATCCCTAGTCTTCGCAAAGTTAATATACAATTTTCCACGATTAGATGAGGACGTTATCCATGTTGATTCATTTGCGAATGAGAACATTTTTCTTGTCTCATTGTCTGACCCCTAGTATGGAGAGATTGTTCTCTATCTTCAAACCTTGAAGTTCCCTCAGCATCTCTCACGAGATGATCGATGTCGTATAAGATACCAAGATAAGAAATATACTATCATCAGTGACAATTTGTATCGCCGAGGAATAAATGATATCTTTTGTCGTTGTTTAACTCACGGGGAAGCTGAGTATGTTCTGAAAAATTGCCACAGTGGGGCTTCTGGTGGTCATCTATTCGGGCTTGTGACAACCCAAACAATGTTGTGAGCTAGTTATTTTTCGTCTACTATCTTTAAAGATTGTATTGAAGAGGTTAAGAAGTGTCACCCATGCCAGGTGTTCACTCAAAAAATGCGCTCGCTTCCAGCCTCTCTTCACCCAGTCATTATCGTCGATCCCTTCACCAAGTGGGGGGTGGACTTCGTCGATTGCAACCCAAATTCGCTTGGGGGGCATAAACACATTACGTGGTCATCAACTACTTTACTAAGTGGGTCGAAGCCATACCTACAGTAAAATCCGATGGGAAGAATGCAACCTTTTTCATATTCAATCAAATTATCGCTCGATTCGGTATCCCGTGTGATATTGGCATTGATCATGGAAGTCACTTTCAGAATGAAATGACAGAAGAACTAGTAGATAAGCTATGGTTTACACATGGTCATTCTTCTCCTTATTAACCCCTGAAAAATGGAAAAGTAAAGGCCGTCAACAAGTCTCTCAAGACCATTTTTCAAGAAACTGTCAGTCAAAGTAAGTCTGACTGACATATCATGCTATATTCTGTAGTCTGGGCATACCAAAACTTAGTCAAGACTGCCACCAGATTTCCCCCTTTCCATTTAATACACAATGTGGAGTTGATTTTACCTATTGAATGTGAAATCCCTTCTCCTAAGTTGGCATTTGTGTACCTACCTGACACTTCCCATATAGGGTGATGCCTTGTACACCTAGAGAGTCTCAATGAGCAGTGTCGAGACGCCTATATGGCTATCAAGGCAAATAAAAGACATGTTAAGGTCCAGTACGATAAGTCTTTCCATCCTCGATTGTACACTGAGGGTGACTTGGTCCTCTTGTATGATCAAGCCAAACAACCACTGGGGAAAGGCAAGTTTAAACCCATGTGGCACGGTCTGTATATCATGAGATGTGTTTTAGAAAAAGGAGCCTATGAGTTAGAAGATTATGAAGGGAATAAGTTGGTGGAGATCAGAAATGGGCTTTACTTGAAAAGATATTACGCTTGAGCCCCAGGCTTAGGAAAAACTCTCTGTATACTAATGTAATTTAGTGTATATATCTCTTTCATTTTCCTCTTCAGGTTTCTTATCAAGTTTTCACTTGGTTGAAAGATGTCAACAGAGTCTTCATTCTACCTAGGATTCATAGACAGAGCTAGTCGTCACACACAGAACTTGTCTTCTGCTGCTTGGGTGGATTACTCAACTGAGGGTCTACTAGTGTCTTCAGGTGGTGTATTCCTAGGGCCATGTATGAACAATGTGGCGGAATATAATGTTGTTATAGAATTTTTTCTCGATGCTATCTCAAATGGCATTAGTTTATTAGAATTTTACCTATATTCCCAGTTAGTGGTATGTCAGTTGAATGGTTGTTACCATGTGCGTGATCCTAATTTACTCTGACGATTCCTACGGGTACATCTTTTAGAATGACAATTTGATTTTATTACATATTATCATATTCCTAGGAGTTCTAATCATGTATCCGATGCTTATACTAAATTTGTTTTAGATTTCCATTTTTCACATAATTAAAAGAAAACAAAACATCTCATCAATGTACACATTGTAAAATATAAGTAAAGACAAATATCCCTTTTTATATATTTCAAACAATATGGTGTTTATAGTACAAAATTGGGGCTAAAACCTCAATACACATATACAAACAGTATTACAATATCCCATGACATCTATGCCTATGGCGTTGTCTATGTGTCATGGTAGAAAACCATGATGTTTGTGAGACGTCGAAAGATTCATATCCATGCTCTAGTTACAACAACCACCTTTCGCTGCATGGCTTCAGGTAGATCCTCTACCTGAACCATGGGTATCTTGTGAGTCAAATGCAACAGGTTTCCCACATTTTGTAGGACCCTCTTAGCTTCTCCTCCCACCGCCGCATCTCCCTGGTTCCTCCATCGATGTCAAGGGAATCCTTATGGCCTTTGTAGACCCACCTCTATGGTACACAAAATTCTAGTCAATACTTGAACACCATCCAAAAATTTGGTTTTCCTAATTATACAAAAGTACAAAAAAAAATGAAATATGTAAAAAAAATTGACATAACCATGTCACCATAGGTGGTCCCTGGTGGGAGTGGCATGTCTGGATCTCCTCTGAAGTTGATCCCCTCATAAGGATAGTCATCCAGACCGATTACTTGTCGTCACCACCAATAGAATAAGTCCTCTTTGTGGGGTGTCGACACCCTACCTCCCCTCTTCTGCCTCATCACCTTGGTCCACCATGCCATGGATGGATCGTGATGTCCTCTAGGAATAATCTCAACTCTAGGTCCCAAACCTGGAAGCCACTCAAAAAAAGAAACTGCATAGGATATAGGAAAACCCAAAATTTAGTTTACTCCCTTGTTTGCACTATGTCAACTGATGCTTCATATTTTCCAGTAGTGAGGTACATTAGTCATATACTATGGGTCTCATACACTTCACTGCATAGAACATGAGTGGCCTCAATTCCTGGTGCAATGAGGCCGAACCTACGATCCTGGTCAATACTAGGACAATGATTTTCAGAATGAGATTGTTTATTGCCTGGATAGGGACTTGACTCCCTACCTTAGGAGTCCCTACTACACAGTGGGCATTGATATATTCCTCTATATTCATCCTACTCCCTATTCCCCATGATTTGAGGTTTACAACCTCCCCCCTGCGAGATAAACCAGTCAGAAATTAAATGTCTTCTACTTCAATTCTCAATGGTTGCCCATCAAGATTGAATCTCTCACTCGCACGGTCCCAGTAACCCACCAACATCTTGAGCAACCTCACATGGGCTCTCATTCCTTTGAGCACCCAAAACTTATACAAGCCACATCGCTTTAAGTCCATTTGGGCCCCCGTATATTGATCTACAACAACATCAACCTCCTCATGCTCTCTCTCTCTCTCCATTCAAGAACCATCCTGTCAAAGAAATAAAGTTTTGAGTTAGAACCCTTCAAAAAGATTGTTTGCATGCCTATACGCGGCCTACTTTACATACAGTCATGTGTATGGCTTGATATACGCTACATGTAGTTCACACAAGAGCATATACCTCATTGTATACATGACCTAATCAAAGCCAGACCACATACACTAAAATCTACACTTTTCACCCTCAATAACTAAAAATTTAAGACCTAATTCAAAATTTTAATCCACTGAATTTGAAGAGGAAGAGAACAAGAATTACCTGATCCAGACAATTTGTGATTTTGTTTCTTGCTGCTCCTGCAATCGTCATTTGAATCTCAGAGGTATTTTGGTCCAATTTGCACTAGTTGTGTAAAAAATGACAATGGTATAGTAATTTTTTATTTTGTTACTATTTATAAATTATTTTTACCCACTCTTTATAGTTTTAAGCCATCTTTTCACATAGTGGACTAATACAAAGGTGGATCGAGTTGGTTTTTGCAGTTTTAACTTAGGATTCTTACATATTTCAGCGTTATGTCAGTTGTTTGTCACCACGAGTAGGTATTTTCAATACCCAACATATAGGATAGGTATCCACTCCATTATGCATTTTTGCATTATCCTATAATTGTCACTCTTTATTTCCTAGGTACAAACCCATTTGGTGTGACACAAAACCTTCCATTTTCTATAAAGTCGTGTCGTTATTAAGTGGTAGAGACTTACCAAACATGGGTGCCCTAGTTATATCCCCTACTGCATTTGGTGCCCATGTAGATATTTTTTCATAGGACCATGAGTCCCTCACAGATCGTACTTGACTTTATGCTCAACCTCATGCCTCATTCATAAAACATGTGTCCTTATACCCCGAGGACTCCCAAACGAGTTTAATTTAAGCTCTTTTCCAACTCGTCTCTAAAAAGAAAAAATATTTTCGAGTGATTTGTTGCTTTCACACTCATTAAATTAGACTTAAAAGTTCGTGAGTCTTAGTTAAGCTCTTTTTCGACTCGTTATAAAAAATTGAAAAGATTGTCGAGTGAACTTGTCTTTTTCGCACTCGTAAATTGGTTTTGAGAAGATGTCTATTTAGCACAAGTTTATCCTTTTTTCACACCAAGTAGACTACACGACATAAAAAAGGACATCTTTTGGCATTAAGTTGTGATTGCATCTTATGCCCTTTCTTGTAGTATTGAGCCTATAGCCTATTCTCACTTTGCGTTATAAACTATTTTCCTTAGTAGTTTTGCATCCTTAACCAAGCAGAGCCTTGTTTATATCCTTTGCAATTTGACACCCTATACCTAGGAGGGAACATTGCCCTGAGTGTCTATCTCCTGCATGCACTTCCCTACGTTGAGCATAGGTATGTTCCATTGATGGAACTAGTTTTTCTTACTTATGACACTCATTTCCTCCTCTGTATCATAGAATTCATTTGTCTATGAAAAAACAAACAAAGACAGGAGGGAAGGGAGTATTATCTTATATTGGTAGCAGTTGTGTCACCTTTGAACAAAGCCAAAAATTATTTGAGTCCATTAATCATCATAATTTTTGGATTAGCATGGCCTTAGGAAGCTGAACTTGTTACAGAGTCTTCTCTCCTGAGTAGTTACTCTTCCAATCCCTATAGAGAATTTCATTGATGCCTCTTGCATATCATGGTTTCATCATTGATTCTATGCTTCTAGAGTCCTCCATATGTCTCATGCTCTTGTTCAAAGGAAATCTATCAACCTGTGTCGGCCACTCCTCAGAACTCTTGACTTTTCATGTTGTCCATACCCTCAGTTTGTCTCAGAATCACATGATATTGTAGTCCTATCATGCACTCTGGACCTACTTTCATCATTGGTAGGTAACCTTGAACCCAACAATCGACATTTCATCATTGGTCATTGATTGGGTGGTTTCCCTTGTGTTCGATGACAAGACATCTATTCACACATTGGGATTCATGTAGTGTCTTGGATTCCATTAGACTTATTGGTGCTTTCCTCTCCTTTGTCAACAGTTTTCATCATTAGTTGTTATTCAAGGGATATTTTTTCTGTACCGCTTGCACTTGGGACACGTGAAATACGCACATGGTCATTGGTTCGTGAACATGTTCTTTGTCTTATTTCCACCAAATCAGGAAGTTCCTTCTTTATACCTCATGTTGTTTGATGAGAGATTCCTTAATGCTCTCCTTTTAGTGGGTCTCTTTCCATCGACTTCAGCCCGTTTATTCTGGAAATGGGACATAGAGTCTTATGAGTACCTTAAGGCCTACAGTCATCAATGGCAGGCTCTCTCTCCATCGACAATTGGGAATACATCAATGTCTCCTGATTGATGGATTATTCAGGTGTTCGACACAAACTCCTTTATTAACACTTGTAAGAATGTACTCGGTGCCTTGATACCTACTTTCATTATCGGTAGGATCTCTCACATTTTTTAATGGTATACATCAATGACCGGTAATCAAACAATGTCTCATTGTGTTTGACCTCAACTCCTTTATTCACATTATGTAGACTTTCAACTTTGGCGGATTTTGTAGAAGACTTGAAGACATCACTATGTGGCCGCAACTCTCCTGAGATGTTGCTTCCTTTTCATTGGACTAGTACCTATATGACTTCAGTGATCATGGGAGATCAAATTATACTCCATGGTATACATATATCTTTAGATTGATTTTGAGATTGGTTCTATTGGGCCTTGTTCATGACTATGACAACTATTGGCATGCAACCGCATTTGTATTTTCCTATTCATGTCCATAGACACTTGTTTCGTATATTTTCACATGGATTTGCAGTGTATTTTTGGCAGCCATGTATGAAAAGTCAGTGAAGAATGTAATGAGCAACTGAGTTCATCCAGCTGGTTCTCTACCACTCCAATTATGGGTTATTTATAATGTATTTCAGCCATCACATATATTCCTCTGACCTCACACATTAGGGGGCATCTGTTAGAGAAATATTTTCCTCACCCTATGCAGTCTTGTAGAGAGGACCTTATTCCATTTCTCTATGTAGACTCGTCTTCCCTGTTACTAGAATCCCGAGACAAAAATACAAATTTTTTCACGTGTACACATCTTTCACCCTATACAGAAAGCGTATACACAGGATGATCCAAGACAACCCACATACATCAAGATTTGTGCAAGAAAATCAAAATTAAGTGTCGGGTATCCATGTCACAATAGGACATATTTGATCCTTGGCCTTTGATATACTGGAAACGTTCTGACTTGGCCCTTCAGTTCCATTTTGAAGTATATAAATGGGCCAATTATGAGCTATGGAAAAGGAGGAAGAATTCAACTTTGAAAGAAAATTTACCCTGGAGAAATTATTTAGTTCATATTGAGTCTGCATCCCTTTTTCCTTCAAGTCTGAACACAATGTTCAGCCCCCAAGATCTTCCCTTATTGATGGAGAACCTCATTGTCTCCCTTCTATGAGCTTGCCTTTAGTGGAGGTCCAACTGGAAGGAACTTAGTTTATCGATTTTGAACCGTTCCGACACAGAAGTCTGTAATATTTTCACTTATGCTAATCATTTATTAATAGAAATACCCTCTCCCCATCCAAATGATGTCTTGCAAATATATGAATTATTATGCATGGGCGTATTTGTTATGTATATTGATGGATTATGCTATCTAATGTGCTAACCTTTTATAGTGCCACCATATGCTTGTTTTTTCTTGTTTGTTGAGAACTTGTTGTAGGTATATATAGCTTTGGGTCAAAGTGCTCAACGATAGACATCATCGAACATCTAGACGAGGTAGGCCTCTTTCTTACCTCCCTTGCACATTGGTTTATATAGCATATTGTTGGGATAGAGTTGATTTCTTTTGTCATTTCTGTCTGTTGTGGTTCACCCTAGCCATAGAGATATTTTCCTCATAACAAATCCCAAATTCCTTTCTAGGCTTTGCAAAGGATATCACCTTACTCGTTTGTTCCCTACTGCTGAGGTGGTACAAGAAGCATGGTCCTTACCTGGGGTCCTTTCGGGTTCTGAGTTGTCTTTGGTTTCGAAACCTTCTTTGGTTGATACAACGGTCATGCCAATGAAATCTTTGGTTGAAACCACTCTTGTTTTGGGAGGTGGTGTGTCTCTTGACCTTGTTGTCTCGCATCTTGTTAAAAAAATAGTTGTGTCGATGCAATATTCGGCTGACACCAATCTTGTTTTGGGAAGCGATGCATCTCTTGACCTTGTTGTCTCACATCCTATTCAACCATCGGTTGAAGAAGTGGTCCTTCCAATGCAATCTTAGGTCGATCCCACTCTTCTCTTGAAGAGTGACAAGTCTAAAGAAGTGACATTGCTGATGAAATTTTTGGTCAATCCCACTCCTCTTTTGGTGTTTGATGCATATTTCGACCATGTCCTTAGCATTTCTATTCCTGTACCTTCTAGACAGGGGATAATTCTAATCTCTCCGAGTACACTCCCTCCAAGTCTTAGGGTGGTTTCCTTTGATTGGAATGATCTTGTAGAGCCTTAAATTACTTCTTCTACACCCTTCCAAATAAGGGGCATTCTTCGATATATTGTAGATAAGGTAACCTCTGCAAGTATTTATCCTCCTCGACTTGGAAAGCTATGGATTTTCCCAATCTTGTGTCAGCTATATATGAGTTGTTGAGTTTCGACAGAAGTCCTCCACAGGAGCCTTGGCCTCCCCCATAATATGCTTCTTAGAAAAACATCCATGATTCTTGTTTAAGATATTTTCTGACTCTCTCAAAAAGTTAAAATATTACCAAGTGAACTTGTCTCTTTCACACACATAAATTGGATTTGAAAGGATGTCTATTTGGTGCAACTTTAACCCTTTTTCAAACCAAGCAGTCTAATTTTTAAAAAGGAACACTTTAGTCACTAGTGGCTAGAAGAGTTCTCCTGGATATGTTTTTATACCTTTTCGGGCCTAGGGTACTAAATATATGAAAAAGTACATTTGTTGGAGTTAAGTTGTAATTGCGTCTCATTCTCTCACTTGTAGTATTGAACATATTGTTGGTTCTCGCTTCTGCATAATAATCCCATCACCTCAGTAGTTTGCATCATCAACCAAAAAGAGCTATATTTATATCCTTTGAAGCTTGACACCCTATACCCCAAGAGGAAACATTCCCTCGAGTGTCCATACCATGCATGCACCTCCTTGCATTGAGCATAGGATTGTTCCATTGCTTGAACTAGTTGCTTACTTGTGACACTTTTTTCCACCTCTATATCATAGCATTCATTTGTCTATGAAAAACCAAAAACATACGGGAGGGAAAAGAATATCATCTCATGTTGGAAGCAGTTGTGTCACCTTTGAACATAGCACAAACTTTTGAGTCCACTTGTCATCCAAATTTTGGGTTTAGCATGACCTTAGGAAGATGACCTTATTACTTATAGTTTACTCCTCCAACTGGTTACTCTTCCAGTCCCTATGGAGAGTTTGATTGGTACCTCGTGAATAAAAAAGTTTCATCATTGAGTCTATGCTACCATATTCTTCCATATGTCTCATGCTCTTGTTCAAATGATGTCTATCAACCTATGTCATCCATTTCTTAGAACTTTGGACTTTACATGCCAGCCATACCCTTAGTGTGTCTCAGAATTACATGAAGTTGTAGTCCTATTGTGCACCATAGTCCTACTTTCTTTATGGTTAGGTAACCTTGAACCAAGCAGTCGACATATCCTCATTGGTCTTTGAATGGGGGGTTTCCCTTGTGTTCGATGGAAAGAAATATATTCACACATTGGGATTCATGTAGTTTCTTGGATGCCATTATCCTTATTGGCGTTTTCCTCACTTTCTCTGTAGTTTTAATTATTGGATGTTATTCATAAGGTATTTTTCGTGCAATGCTTGCATTTGGTGCATGGGAAATACGCACAAGGTCGTTGGTTCGTGAACATGTTCTTCGTCTAAGTTCCTCCAAATCATCAAGCTACTACTTTGTACCTCTTTATGAATGATGAGAGATGCCTTAATTCTCTCCTTTCAGTGGTTCTCCTTCCATCGACTTCATCCCATATATTATGGAAATGAGACCTAGATTCCTATGAGTACCTAGAGGCTTGCAGTCATCTGTGGTAGGTTCTCTCACCATCGACAGTTGGGAATACATCAATATCTCATAATCGATGGATTCTTCAAGTGTTCGACCTCAATACCTTTATTCACACTTGTAATAATGTACTTGGTGCCTTGATACCTACTTTCATTATCGATAGGTTGTCTCATGTTTGTTAATGAAATACCTTAATTACCAGTAATCAAACAAAGTCTCATTGCATTCGACCTCAACTCCTTTATTCACATGATGTAGACTTTCAGCTTTGGCAAATCGTGTAGAAGACTTTAAGACATCAGTTCACAGTCACATCTTTCTTGAGTTGTTGCTATCATTCATTGGACCAGTACCTATATGACTTCAATGAGCATGGAAAATCATATTGTACTCCATTGTATACAAATATATTCAGATCAATTTTGAGACTAGTTTTCACTGGGACTTGTTCATGACTATGACAACCTATGGCATGTATCCACTTTTGTATTTTCTATTCATGGCAATGAACAACTGTTTGGTATATTTCCACATAGATCTATAGTGTAATTCAAATTAGCAGCCATGTGCAGAAAGTAATTATGGATTCTAATATTCTTATGAGCAACTAGTTCATCCAGTTGGGTATCCATTTATCCATTTCTAGGAATTATAATGTATTTCATCCATCGCAGATACTCCTCTCACCTCACACATTAGGGGGATTTTTTTATAGCAAGATTCGCATCACCTCATGCAAACTTTCTCAGAAGGCCTTTTTCATTTCCCTATGGAGACTTGAAGTCCCCTTTTTCAATTCCCAGAGATAAAAAAAATTATTTTTCCACACATATGTGCCCTAACAGCTATACAACATGCGTATATGTAGGTTACACCATTATCGCCCACGTACATCGGGTTTTGTGCTAAAAATTATAAAATGGTGTCGAGTTTCCATGTCACGTCACTGGATCCATGATCCTTGACCATCCATATACTGGAAACATTCTGAATCGGTCCTTCAGTTCCATTTGAAGGCTATAAATGGGCCTTATCCAAGTTGTGGAGAGAGGAAAAGAATTCAACTTTGAGAGAAAAGTTACTCTGGAGAAATTATTCACTTCATATTGAGCTTGCATCCCTTTGTCCTTTTAAGTCTGAACACATTATTCAACCCCCAATCTCTTCCCCTCATTGTCTCTCTTATATAAGCTTTCCTTTTGTGGACGATTGAATTGGTGGATGCCCAACTGGAAGGGACTTAGTTTCTCGGTTCCGAACGTGCCGAAATGAAAGTTTGTCATTCATACACTTCTATTGATTACATTTTAATATAAATACTCTTTTTGCGTTTAATTAATGTCTTGCAAATATTTGAATTTTTATTCCATGGGCATATTTGTTATGAATATTGATTTATTATGCTATTTTATGTGCTAACTTTATATATTATCACCATATGCTTGTGTATCTTGGTGGTTGAGGACAAGTTGTGGGCATATTTCTTTGATTCAAGTGCTCAACGGTAGACTTCATTGAATTTATGGACGAGGTAGGATCTTTATCTTGTATTGGTAGCATATTTATTTATATAGAATACTTGAGATTAGAGTTGATTTCTTTAGTCATTTTCGTCTATTGTGGTTTACCCCATGCCATACAATGATTTTCCTCGTAACAATGCTTTCATCTTGTTTCTCCAAATCACATAGATAATACTGTTCTAAAGGAGCCTATGACCCCCTTATTTGCATGCATGAACTTGAAGGAAGTACCAACTCCCTGACTTCTCTAGAACCAACTGAAAGGAGGATATGACCCCCTAATTTACAAGCACCAACCTGAAGTAATCACCAACTCCTAGAATTCTCCGACACCAACCATTAGGAGGCTACAACCCCCGTTCCTTTTGCCATCCTACCACTCTGAAATATAAGTGTAGAGTCATTGTCACTACTATTTATATTGACATCATCAATTTCACCAATACATCAACCAACCCATCATTGTCACTGTCACATCAACCAACCTATCACTGTCACTTTCACATCAACCAACTCGTCATTATCACATCAATCTGTGACTACCACTACCATGTCCACCAACCTATGACTGCCATTGTCACATCAACCTGTCACTGGTGATCAGCCAATCATCCAACCTATCACTATCACTTTCTTCGTCACTAATATACCATCATGAACCAACTATAACAATATCCACTCACATGGGTACCAAAACCATCACCAAACCATGTACATAAACCATGCACATCAACTTGTTCCATACCATGTACATCAGCCTATACCATAACATGTCCATCAACCATGTATCATACCATGAACATCAGCCATGTACCATATCACATACATGAACCGTGTATCATATCATGTACATCAAGCATGTATCAAACCTCAACATATACCAACATCACCAAGACATGCACCTCATACATGTCCCAATAATATGCCTCACACCATGCACCAAAGATGTGTCTCAAACATATACCAATGCGTCAACAAGGTACTAGAAGCATGATTGTCACATCATCAACAAGTAACCAAGATGTATTTCAAACCATGTGCCTCAAGCATGTGCCAACATCCATAAACCATGTACCAAGAGATACCATTAAATATGTCCCATATCACTCATATACCATACAACAAACCATATGCCAAGTATCCAAGATCTGCCTCTAACAATGTATCATACCATCACCAAGGTGTACCATGCACAATCACTACCATGACATGCCTCAAGAATGTACCATAAACAATATAATAATAAGCCTAAAAAATAACACATAAGAATACCTATGATCATGTAGTTGACTTGATACACAAGACTACAGACCTATAGCTCTTCCTCAACTTCAACAACAAGAGAATAACATATTCATCAAAATTTACATCAGCCTCATGGGACTATTTTTATATTAGTCACAAATCCTCAATTTAAATAAGCATAGCTCCATACCTGTAATGAATAAAGATCTGAAATTTTAACCACAGATACTCTGAGTTCCATATACTCAAAATTTCATGGTATAAAACTGCTCAAAATAGAAGTTATAGAGAAAATGGAAAACCTTCTTGAATTATAGCATATTCTGGAGAGAAAACCTATACAGCATGCCCCATGTGGAATATTTGATATGATATTTTCAAACTCACACAATATACTACAGAATGTTATGTTTCCACTTCAATTGGTCTCATAGAATTTGGATCCTCTATGAATATGTGTTGATTGTTTTACCTAGAACACATGTTTGAGACTAGTTTTAGGACTAACCAAAAACCCTATCTTCCATAGAGTGTATCTCCAAAAATAGAATTACCTAGAAGATAAAATGTTTACCACGGGTCCCTAGATATGTCTTCTCAACAACCTCCAATTTTTTCTATATCATTCATTATAGAAAACAAGATATAAGAAAAATAGTAAGTTGACCTTTAAATAACATACCTTAGAACACATCATCAAAAGACATCATCCTCCCTTGGAATTTTTTCCTTATTCAATTAATCTTCCCTATGAAATTCGCCTCAGATCTCTTTGGTTACCTAATATAAGAATCACTTACTCACATAGAATATATTCAATAGAATGTGTGTAGTGTGTGAATGTACTTATCAGTGACTTCTTGAGGTGTATATATACTTCTTTCTAAGTAACATCTTTCCTTAACTTTACGACTTCTTGAACTTTCTTGGTACAACCACTTTACCCTTTAATTAATGACTTGCAACCAATTAGGGCCTTCTTAACCCATATTTGGGGATTCCAACTTCATGACCTCATAAAACCTAAATCGTGAGGAACTACATGACATTCCACCTACCATTGGAAACAACATGACAAGGACTATCCATTTATGAGTGTGTTACCTACATTTCAATTTTTCTTCATGTCCTTATTCCTCAAACAACTTCGATATTCATGACCACACCTATGGGTTTATTGTAGACTTCTTTAAAGAATTTTCCCATGAGATCCATGCTTAGAGATACACCATAAGGGGAGGACTTTGGAGACTTCTCCAAATACACCCATTGTGACATTTGTTGACATTAATGATAGCAACTGCTTGTTGCATCAATGAAAACCAATTGTCCAACAACATCAATGAAAACCAATTGTACAACACCCACCACCTTGCATCCAAGTACTACTCATCTTGGATGGATTAACGGTTAAGGGGGAACAAATTCCCAAGGTGAAAAATGAAAACTATAGGGATTTGAGACTCCATGTCTAGCCTATTGTTGAATCCACGGAAGGGAAGTGGGGTAGCTGAGTGATTTTTGAGTAGAGAAGTGACACACTTCCTGGGGTGGGACATGCATGTGGGGGATGAGGGAGTGTATGTTTGTTTCTAGATTCTAAGATGTGGCTACAAGGCTTTGAGAGTTACTGTCCGACCTGTTGTAAAAAACCGAAAGGGAAGTGGGGCAGTCAAGGCACTGTTGAGAAGAGAAGGGGAACACTTCATGGGGTGGGATAGGAATGCGGGGAATCAGAAACCATAGGATAGTGTCTAAGGTAGGTACTTGAGTCTAAGATTTTTTTTGTTTTTCAGACCTTAGTCTGGCTTAGAACTTCATTTTACCAATTAGAGTTTATCCCCAACTTGGGGGTGACCCACTATTGATATTATGAGCAATGTGGTGTATGGTTCGGAGGAACATGGAAATTTTGCACGTAGTTGGTTTTTAATTCACTAAATATAAGTGTCTTTATGAGTTTTTGCAAATGCTATGTTATGGATTATGATTTTCTGTTATGGAATTTGTATTGTCTATATGTATACATTATTATTGTGGTATGATATTATTCCACTTAACTCTATTCATATGCAGAACATTGCATTATATTTAATGATATCAAAGTGGTAAGAGAGAGGATTTTTCATGGCGTGGCCTAGCCTGGGTTTTCATGTACATTAGAAAGTGGTATCAGAGCTCTAGTTTTCAACACTGAGCCTGGATGGACCAATTAGTGGAACACAAAAGTGAAATTCACACTATGCCAAAAAAATGGTGGACAAAATGTTGGAAAAAGGATGTCTAAAATTTTTTTGTTGAAATTATGATAGTATAATTGAGAGGAATTTCATGAGTAATGTGAATAATTGAGCCTCTTTGGAAAAATTTGAACATAATAAAATCGTAAAAATTTGGGTATTTTTTCGTACAATGATGTTGGCATGACGTGGAGGCCATGTGTCAGCTGAGGTGGTAGAAGAAAGACATGTGCTTCCATGGTGGTAGGTACATGTTGAAAATGATTACAATTGGTAGGTGATGTGGAACCATGTGGTAGACCAAGTGTCAGTCCCACAAAACTGCATTAATATATTGGGAATTTTTCTAACTGTTAGTTCCACGAAATTGCGGTAAGATCTTGAAAAATTGTCTAAGTGTCAGTTCCACGAGACTGCAGTAACAAGATGATAAAATGTTTGAGTTTTGGGACTTCTTCGATAGACTTATGAAATTAAGGATGCAATATTATGATTCTGCAAGTCTGCGAGCCCACAAAGATGGAAAAATGGTTAAGTGTTGAGACTTCTCAGACAAGATTATGAAAATAAGGGTGCAATATTATGAGTCTATGAGTCCGCAATTCTGTGAAGATGGAAAAAGGGATAAGTGTTGGGACTTCTCAGATGAACTTATGAAAATAAGGATGCAATATTATTATTCCATGACTCTGTGAAGATGGAAAAATGGCTATGTGTTCATGGTGGGTTCATGGAAGGGTCTCGGACAGAAGAGTCTAGATAACCACCCAAAAATTTGATCTAGACAATTAATTTCACAAGAAATTGGAAGAAAGAATTATGATGGATTGTTGGAATAGAATTGTTCATAATTTTCATGAATCTATTAAATTATTTAGTCTAAAAAATCTTGTTTCCTGCACATTTTGCAAACTTAACATAATTTAGATCAAAATAGGATTAACACAAAGTTCAATAAAATAGAATATACAGAAAGGAATTACAACCATGAAGATCAAATCAGGGGGTTGTATGTCACTTTGAGTAATGAAGGTACAAATTGAAATGGACATCGAGAAGGCAAGGAGTAAAGCATGAAATTAGTATAAACCATAAAAATTATGCAAAAGGATGTCCAGAGTTATAAATCTGATAATGAGAGGCTTATGAAATACAAGGAGCAATAAGAAGGATTTAACATCAAGTTAATTCAGAGCTTGGATAGAATAAAAAAAAACATGGATAAGGAGACTGAGTCAAGAAAATTAGGGAGTCAAAGATATCATGATGAGAAGAGAAGAACCATAAGTGTTGGCATGAATCACCATTACTCACCAAGGCATTCAACTAGAAGAACACATGATCATTCAATTCCATCCACTTTCAGGAATCATAAGAGGAGGCCTGAAATAGATGAGCTACAGGGATATATGAATAAGATCACACCCCCTACATTTGATGGTGAACACAAGAAGGATGAGGATACCAAGACCTGGATGTTGGGCATGAGGAAGTACTTACAGTTACATAACTACTCCTCACAAGCAAATGGAAGAATTGTCATCTATCAACTCAAAGAAAAAGCATTAATGTGGTGGGACCAATTTGTGCAGGTGCAACACATTAATGAGAAGAATGTTACTTGGAGGGAATTCAAGAGGTATTTTCAAAGGAAATACTTGACCAAAAGAGACTATCATAAGAAAATGAAGGAGTTCTTTGAACTCAAACTTGGGAGTATGACCATAGATGAGTATCAGAGAAGGTTTTTAGAACTGTTGAAATATGTTTCTTTCATTAGGCATGAACAAGTTAAGATTCAAAGGTACCTAAGTGGGCTTCCATCTATTATCAGTGATAAGAGACAGTATGATGATCCGAAGAAAATAGAGGAAATTATAAGGAGGGATGAATTTCTTTATGATTATCTTAAAGGAAAATCAACTTTACGAAGGGAGTGGTAAGACAAAACAAAAGTAAGATGGAACTGAGGAAGAAGGGGATCAGGCCAACATTCTTCGAAAATAATTCTCATGGACAACCATCCTATAAAGAACCTCGAATGACATAGGCAATAGGGAAAAGAACAAGGGATCCACCTATTCAATGTTGGGGTTGTGGAAGAGATCATGTATTGAGAGATTTCCATCATAGAGGTGAAAAAGTAAATATTTCTTACAATGTACAACAAGTTGAATCAATGGAGGGCATAGGTAGAAATGTACCAAGGATCTATGTAGCTTTGGATAACGAGCAAGATGAGTTTCAGTCACATATAATTGAAGTGGAGTGTAACATCAACAACCAACCTATTTCTCTTTTAATTTATTTGGGAGCTATTCATAATTATCTCGATGCTAAGATGGTGGAAAGATTTCAATTTCCATGAAACAATTTTGGAAAAACTTGGTCAGTAAAACTAAATACAGGAGCTAAAAGGAAATTAATTATATGATTAAGGCATGCCCAATAGACATGAATGGATTAAGCACAAGAGTATATTTGAATATCATACATTTGGTCTCATATGATTTCCTCATAGGTATGGATTGGTTGGAAAAGCGTCATGATATCTTAGGTTGTTATAATAGGGCCTTTACTTGTTTGGATGAGGAAGGAAACTTGAGGACAGTTCAAAGAATTCCCAGGGAAGTAACCATCAGAGAAGTTTCATAAATTTTCATGAAAGGGTGTCAAATAATTGCAACATATATAGAAGAGACACCTAAAGACAAGGTGAAAATTATTAAATATTATGTAGTATGAAAGAAGTTTGAAGATATATTTAAAGAAATACCAGGATTTCCACACAAGAGAGATATAGATTTCTCAATTAATTTGATTCCTGGAGAATCCCCAGTATCCAAGACTCCTTATAGGATGAGCCCTCCAAAACTAAATGAATTTCAAATGTATCTTAAAGATATTTTGAAGAAGGGGTATATACTCCCAAGTGTGTCACCTTGGGTTGCCCCTGTGTTGTTTGTGAAAAAAAAGGATGGTACCTTGAGTCTTTGCATTGAATTTCGACAGGTGAACAAGGTAACTATGAAGAACAAGTACCCTTTGACAAGGATAGATGACCTCTTTGGTCAACTGAAAGATGTTAATATATTCTCCAAGATTGATCTTAGGTCAGGCTATCATCAGGTACTAATAAAACAAGAAGACATAAAAAGTACTACCTTGAGAACAAGGTAGGGTCATTATGATTTCATAGTGGTTTGATTATGGTTACTTTCAGGGACTATTTAGATACATTTGACATTGTTTTCCTAGATGAAATTCTTATATATTTTGAGTTTGAGGAAGATAATTAGTAACACTTGAGGATGATATTTCACATATTGAGGGAGAATCACTTGTATGCCAGATGGACCAAGTGTTCATTCTACCAGAAGAAAATTCATTATTTGGTCCATATCATTTTAGAGGAAGGAATAAAAATGGAACCAGAATAGATAAAGTCCATTATGGGGTAGCCAACACCAAGGAATGTCCCTGAGGTGAGATCATACATGGGACTTTCAAGTTACTATAGAAGATTCATTGAAGTATTTTGAAAGATTGCACACCCAATCACTTCCTTGCAAAAGAAGGGTCTGGAGTTTGAGTGGACATCTAATTATGAAAGGATTTTCCAACACTTGAAACATTTACTAAAAATTTCTCCAATATTAAAGATTGTTGATCTAAATGAAAACTTCATTGTATGCATTTATGCATGTAAAGAAGGACTTGGTGGAGTTCTTAGTTAGAATGAGCATGTGGTATTCTATGAATCAAGGAAATTAAAGGAGCATGAAAGGAACTATGCTACTCATGATTTATAATTAACAACCATAGTGTATTCCTTGAATATGTGGAAGCACTACCTCATGGGGAATATATTTCAATTAATGACAGACCATAGTGGTCTGAAATGTTTATTTGGACAACCAACTCTAAATGCTAGGCAAAGTAGATGGTTGGAACTTCTTAACGAATATGAATTTGATATTAATCATATAAAAGGTAAAGAGAATAAGGTGAAACATGCACTCAATAGGAGGGTGCATGAGATGCATGCTACAACCATTAGCATGTACCAACTAGATTTGAAGGAAAAAAATTATAGGATGCAAAATCAGATAAAAAATATACAGAGTTAAAGGAAAAACTTCAGCTAGGTAATTTGCAGTAGAAAAGTGAAGAATATAAGATAGGAAAGGCTAAAATTCTCATGTACACGAGAAAAATTTATGTGCCGAATTATCAGGAATGGAAAAATCAGATTTTAAAATAAATGCATAATGTACCTTATGGTGGAAACCCAGGTTACTAGAAAATCATTGCAGTTGTCAAGAGCTAATATTATTGGCCAGGTATGAAGAAGGAGGTTGTTGATTTTATTTCCAAGTGTTTGGAATGTAATAAAGTCAAGGATGATCACAAAAACCCAGCTAGTCTGCTACAACCATTACCCATTCCTGAGTGGAAATGGGAAGTTGTAACGATGAATTTCATCACCAAGATTCCCGGAACAACCAAGCAACATGATTCCATCATGGTGGTGGTGGATAATCTTATTAAATCTGCCCACTTTATTCCAGTAAATTTGATTCACAAGGAATCCAACATTGTTGATACTTATATGCGATAAATTTTTCGACTTCATGTTATACCCAAGACAATTGTGTCTGACAAAGATAAAAAAAATTACATCAAATTTTTGGATGGATTATTCAGAGGATTTGGGACCAATCTGAACTTTAGCACAACCTATCATCCCGAGTCATATGGGAAAACAAGGAGGGTGAATCAATTGATATAAGACATGCTAAGGATGTATGTGATGGATAAACCATCCAAATGGGAGGATTACTTGCATTTAGTGGATTTTTCCTATACAAATGGGTATCAAGCATATCTAAAGATGATCCCATTTGAGGAATTTTATGGAAGAAAATGTAACACATGAGTGAGTTGGGAAAACCTAGTAGACAGAGCAGTGGTTGGGTCAGAATTACTCAGGGAAATGGAAGAGAAGATGGTGAGAATAAAATATAATTTAAAGGATTCCAAGGACAGACATAAAAGTTATGTTGATAAGGGTATAACTCACATAGAGTTCAAAGTGGGCAACCATGTGTTCTTGAAAGTAAAATCCAAAAGATGTTTCCTAAAGTTGGGAACTTGTTCAAAGATAGCATCTTGTTATTGTGGAATGTTTGAAATCCTGGAGAAGATTGGTCATGTAGAATACATGATTTCCTTACCTACATCAATGTGTATTCATAATGTATTACATCTATCATTTCTTAAAAATTATGTACCTGATGCTAATCATGTCATTGATTGGAATATGATCCAGGTGGACCAAGAAGACGACTTTCTAGTGAAATTGGTTTGCGTATTGTACCAGAAGATCAAGAAGCTCCGGAATCAGGAAATACGGTTAGTAAAGGTCCAATGGACCTACTATGGTGTCGAGGATGCAATTTGGGAGCATGAGATGCGATGCAGGAAAAATACCCACATATTTTTGAATATTTTTGAAGTTTTGATTGTATATTTGTATATAATGAATTGAGGAAAATGCATAAATAAGGTGGAGGGGAATGTAATACCCCTTGTTCGAACCTCAATTGTGCATATGTTTTATAGGTTGGTAAGACAAGATATTATAGGACATAGTAACTATGTGGCTATTAGGTTGGAGAGCGTGGATTGGCTAAAAGTCCAGTGTGTGTATTATTGTAATATGTAAACTGATCTAGGTGGATATTGGTGGCCACTCACCTATTCCAACTGGATCAAACATTTTTTTGGAAAATTACTATTTTTAACAGTTTATTAAGTCCTAAACTTTCGAGGCCACTTTGAGGGTCTAAACGATGATTTTTCATGATCAGACGGCTCAATGTTAGCTGAAATTTTTTATTGAGCCCCTTAAATGAATCTCCTCATAGATACCTTTTGAATGATCTATATTTCACCCAAAACGATGATCGTATTCCAAAGTCACACCACCAGGAAGTTGATAAACCAAACTACCCAAAATGGGGTCCACAAAACTTTTGTTTTTTCATCTTCTGGGGTTAGGGTTTTGGATTTTATTTATGTTAAAAAGTCCTATAGAGCCTCATTGTAACAACCATCTTCTTGCAAATGAAAATAGCCATCACATCTTTTCTCAAAGAGAAGCTTCCACCATTCTAGTGAGTCTTTCACTCTACAATTTTATAGTTTTGTAGTTTTCACTCATTAATAGAACTTATGTATTAATGTATATATGTGCCTCTTCTTATATACATCTGATATATATATGTTATATTATTGGATATTGGATATATATCTATACATTTCTTTATTATATATCCACTCTCATTTTGTGTCGAAAATAATATGGATCAGTGGTATCAGAGCAGGTTGCTCTTGATCATTTTTTCAGTGCATGTACCCAACAAGGTATGAGTATAGCAAGTTGGGTCTCAATATTGTATCTCTCACACGCCAAATGAACCCTCCATGGAGGAATAAAATAAAAACAACGAAGAAGAATATTCTATTAATCTATTGCTTGAGAAATCTCTCACGCGACAGAGGGATGAAATGATGGACTATTTTTCCCACATCCTTCAACACATGTCAATAAAAATAAACATGTATTCATCAAGCAGACACTTTGGGAGCACCTCTCCTTTCAAGGTATAAGTTAATTTTGATATTCTTGTATTTGAAGGTCAGATAGATGTGGATGCCCTAGAAAAATAGTTAAATCTACAAGAAGGGTACTTCTTTGTTCATAATTTTTCTGACATGGAAAAGATCACCTTCTCACTCCTTAAGGCTCTCCCCCATGTCAAACATTGGTGGAAAACTCACTAGGAGAAAATATACACATAGGAGTCTGGAATATATGGGTCGAGTCCACTTGTGATTTGTTTTTGGACACGGTCGAGGAAAAATATTACCCATTTGGTAACTATGATGACCAGTACATGAGATGGACCACACTGCGGTAAGAGAAGGGCCAAAAAATGTTTTAGTTCACAAATAATTTCCATACCTTGTGAACCAAGATGGGTATCAAAGACTCTGAGTGGCATCTAGTTCTGAAATACCGTAATTCTCTACATAAGTACATCCAACCAAAAGTGGATTTCATGGATGTCTCATCATTGGCATTTTCCTATCGATATGTTGTCAAAATAGAGAAGAAATTTAGGCACTAGAACAAATGGGAGTTCGGGTATGCAAATACGCAACAACCAAACTATGGTAAACCTAATGCTAACAAGCAACCTCTAGAAAACTAGTCCAAACCATAGGAAAAGATGGGTAAAACAAATACGAAGGACTTTGAAAAGTGGTATGATTTTAACAAAATACCTTGGAACGAAACTGATGAATGTTTCTCAAAAAATTGATGTGTGTACAATATCAAAGAAAATGAGTCGAACCCTAATTTAGAATATGATTAAGAAAATACTGGGAGAAGACAGATTATCGACGTAAACCCCACTTCTAATGTCGCGATCTCAACAATTCAACCAGAAGAACCAACAGATCCTGAAGAGGGAGAGCACCTTCCAACCTCATCTCAATAGAGGTCGTGAGCATAGTCCCCTCTCCCCCAAGAACTCAATGTGATGCAGGAGCATCGCAAGCAAGTGCAAGCAGAGGAAAAATGGATACACACCAATGCACATTTTGAAGATATTTTTAATTTCAAAAGGATGGCACATTAATGTAATATCTGGAGAGACATAAGTTCTATTAAATGTTTTGGGGATTGTAATGCAAATATTGAGTATTTATCTCATCTACTGGTTGTAGACAATTAATGTAATTAATGTAAAGTAGTTGTAGATATTTTAATTCGATAAGATATCTTAGAGATGTAGGAGGGAAAACTCAAGAAAGCTTCCTCGTAGATGTAATGTATCATTATTCTCATTTGTAAGAGTAGAAGTGGTAGATCAAGAGAGAGAATAGGAGAACATAGACTGTAGAAGTTGTATAAGCATATAGTTGTTTCTATAGAACACATGTACAGAAGCACTTGAGTTAATATAAGAATGCTTTGACTCAATTTCATGGTGTTGTTTTGAATACTATTTGCATCTATTGAATGGTATGTTTACAATTTTCTTATATGCTCTGTTATGCATTTGTTTCAATGATTTATGTGTATGTTTTCGTTTTGAATGTATGAATTCCTTGAGAGGGAGAGTATGATTTTCAATTGTTTCTCTTCCTAAGAATTCCTGCAAGGAGTGCAGTGAAGGTCTGCAAGGAGTGCGTTGACAAGATTCTAAGTTTTACAACAGAAAATCTTAGGAGAGATAGAGTTGTCCTCATACCATCAGAAGTGAAAGTATAACATAGATTCATGCAAGGGGTGCACCGGCCAGGCCGAGAAAAGTCTCAGAATTTTCAAATCTAGTGAGTGATTGAAGGATTTATGTCACAAGGAGTGCACATAGTTGGAATATTTTAGATAATAAGAGATTATCATTAAGGCTGCAAGGAGTTCGTGTAAGAATCCCTTAGAATCTTTTATTTTGCAGAAAGATTCAATCTCAGGAAGAATAGAGACTTGGAAAGTTCAAAGGAAGGATGAGGGTCGAATTCACCTCATAGAAACCAAGCTTAGGAGGAGGGACGCTAAGTTATTTGGCCAAGAATCTTTGAGATCCTGAATGGATGGTCAATTTTCTCCAAGGGAAAAGCGCAGATATCCATGGACCGTTGGATCCAGTGGATCAGTGGGGAGGTTAATACTGAGTGTCTTTCAACACTCACAAGATCAGGAGGATTAGAAGCCGTTAGATTTGGAGGAACAAGAAAAATTGATTGGGCACTCTCAGATATCGACATTTCGAAAGTCGAAAGTGTGGAGGAAGTTGTTTTTGGGAATCCTCGATACACGAAATCTTGACGCGATCTGGACTGTTAGATATTAGGAGGTTCAAGACCATTGATCTTTGGAGAGGAAGTCGCGAGTTCAAACTTTGGGAAAAGGAGAAGAGTTGCATCGCGAACTCGTAAGTCACGAAATCTCGACACGCTCAGAGGAGAGGCCCTAGGATTTGAATGGAGGTCATATGGTGAAAGCATAAGAGAGGAGCTAAGGATCGTTAGCCCATTTTGGATTTTCTGGAATCGGAGGAGTTGGGGCAACTTGCAGAAGGAATCCTGAAATCATGAAACGCGAAGTCGCAAAAATTGAAGATCCATTTGGGCTAAGTCATTGGTCATGCCAGTGGTCACACAGAATAGGGGTTCACAACTAGTGTTGTTCGCACGGGCGTAACTTCTAAGAAGGAACTGTGGTTTTATTTTTATTGAATGTTCCAATGGGAACTAAAGATCCATTTTGGCTCAGGGATATAGAAAGATCCAAAGACTGGGAGGTCACATAGACCCTGCCAAGGTAGGGGTGATGTGTTAGGTGGTATCAAAGCTAACAAATTTTGTTTTATGTAGAAGGAAGACAATGAATAGTTGTGATTTGAATTCTATGTGGACATATTGAAGCAATGGAACCAAGGAGACGTCAAGAGAGACCCATGCCCGATCCAACCGTGGAGAGGGAAATGAAAGAACTTCGTGCTCAATTGGATGCTATGAAGATAACACAGAGGTGAACACCTGACACTGGAGATATCAGTAAGGCCGGAAGTGAAAATGAAGTTTGATTCGAAGAAGAAGTTGTAGTCGAAGATGCTGTAGAGGAACGTCTATTCAAAGATGTTGTAAGAATAGGTGCCAGAGAAAAAATGGGCATCCTGATGTATGAAGGAAACTTAGATGTTGAGGAGCTGCTAGATTGGTTTAGAGTTCTAGATAAATACTTCGATTATGAGGATATCGAAGAAGATAAGAAAGTAAAGAACATTGTCACTAGAATGAAAGGGCATGCAACACTGTGGTGGGATGAACTGTAGGCTGAAAGGCATTGCAAAGGCAAACAAAGAATCAAAATATGGGATATGATGGTAGAAAAGATGAAAGACAATTTTATACCCAGAGATTACCAAATTAATCTATTTCGAAGAATGGAGACCTTGATACAGAAAGGGTTGACAGTGAAGGAATACACTAAACAATTTTAGAGAGTCAACATTAGAGCTGGTCATTGCAAGAGTAATGATGAAAAAGTCACCAGATATATGAATGGCCTGAGATATGAGATTCAGGATGAAATGATCATGGTCACAATCAGAAATGTGGAAGATGCTTATCAGATTGCTTCAAGGGAAGAAGTGAAATTGGCCCTAAAGAAAAGTCAAAGGGGAAAAGGCAGAAGTCAGATCAGAGGCAAAGCAATTGCCCAGGACAAAGTACAGAAGACCAAGGATGAAGAAAATAAAACTCATAACCACCCAAAAAGGGGAAGCTCACAAGGAGGACAATATGATGATAGGAACACTTTTCCTAGAGCCAGAGGAAGACGAGGAGGCAAAGGAGGTGAAATAAAGTTTTTTTTATATCGAATGATAGGACACAAATATTTTTAATGTCCTGATAGAAATAGGCATGAAGGAGGAAAAGATCACATTTCTGTAACATCTCGCTCTGGCGCACTGAGAAAACTTATTTTTGAGGACACTTGCTCGCAAGTGATCTCGACTTTTGTGATGTTAAACCATTTATACTTGATTATCATGCGATTGACAAACGACATGATGTTTTACTAGTTTTGATTGACACAGGTGCGGCTGACTTTGTTTTATGGAGTGTGCAGGTTTTTGACCTTGAGGATGCAGAGGCATCGGTAGAACCCCCTTGGACTCCTGACTGAGTCAGGGAGTGTGCTTTTGGGTTGATATATTTACTGTGATGTTT
>SNQJ01S0014790.1:95598-119540 GCA_010110895.2 Picea sitchensis
AAAAAAAGAGGATAAAAGAAAGGGGATGGGGGGGAAAGAAGGGGATCTTCTATGAGGTATAGTTATGCTGCCAAAATTTGAAACTGGAGGGATTGCTTGTGAGGAGTTGGGGATTTTTTCAGCTGTGTTAGAGTGGTAGCTAGCCTTGGAGGTGAGCTGGGAAGCTAGGCTACTGTATGGATTTTGTGTGGCCCCTTTGCAGCTCAGGGGGCTGAAGGGGAACTAGAGTACCGATAGTGTTTGGCTGGGAGGTACCAGTGAGTCCTCTACGGTCGGCAAGCGGGAGAATCAAGGAGCACGCGGACGCCACCCGGAGCGGGAGAACAGGCCAAGGTATGTTTTTATTTTGGATGAATGCTAGTCTGTGTTTGCGTCTGAAAATTTAGATGGTTGTGTTTTTATTTTGGATGAAGGCTTAAATTTTGTGATAAAGATTAGTTTAGAATGGTTGCAATGAACCTCAGGAATCGACCCCTTTTTTTATGCTGTAAGAATGTTAGCAGGGCAGTTTATGGTTCTTCGTTTTTGGCACCGTTTTAGTGTTCTGGCAATTTTGCTTGGGGTTTATGGTTATTGTACTTGGGTCCCTGGGCGTATAAATATTCTTGGGCATATAAATCTTCTTGGGCGTTTGCATTCACTGCCTTTTTACCTTACAACCCAAAATCGTTTTTCCTTCTGCCATGGGCATTTTACATTTGGTTGGGGGGACGTTCATAGCTGACTGGGGTCGTGATAATATGGCTATGAATGTACAGCCATTTCGTTTTGAAAAATCATTTCATTTTTTTTGTGTTTGGTACAGACTTAGGGTTCTGGTAATTTCGTTTTAGGTTTATGGATACTGTATAAAATTTCTGGGGCGTTTTTATATTCAGCAGGTGTTTTTAATATTAATGTGGAGCATCTGAGGTTATGGTGGGTGTTTTCCTATTAATGGGGGAGTGTTAAAATTTCTGGGGCGTTTTTACAGTGATGGGGGCGCTTATTGACTGTGGGAGGATTAGATCCTTGGGTGTTGCCTTCACTGCCATTTTGCCTTCATTGCGTTCATTGTCGTTTTGCCTTCACTGTCGTTTTGCCTTCACAGCATTCACTGCCATTTTTCCTTCACTGTTGGTTTGCCTTCACTGCGTTCCCTGTTGTTTGCGTTCACTGTCGTTTGCCTTTAGAATGGACTCCAAGAATTAGCCAGCTGAGCTAGATCTCAATAATCTCATAAACATTTATTCTTTTTTCATATTCATATTTTTGCTCGCTATATTCAGATGTGGAATCTAGTTAGGTTGGGTACTTTGGATATCATTTGACTGGGATGACCACCACTCAACGTTAACATAATCCTTCGTTTCGAGAGAAGATATTGTCGTGCATTCCCTCGTGTTAATTTCCCTTTTTGCTTTTAGTTGTCTGTCTGATATTTCATATTAATGCTTCTTGTTGTCTATATCTGATAATTCATATTCATGCTACACCACTAAGTGATTAATTCTGATGACTATATACCTACAGTGTATAAACTGACTTATGTGGTTGAAAAGGGTTATTAGAGAACTTCCAGGAATCCTTCCCATAGTGACTTTATCTTTATTTTTTTATATTAGCTTACATGATAGTGTTGGCTAAACAATAGGTACTCTGTATTGATGTTTTATGTACTGGAGTATAAATGCCTTTAAATATAATCTGCCTTTAAATCTAACCTACCTTAAATCTAACGGTATATATCTCAACTACTGGATATGTCTTGTATACGATTGGAATGTAGCTCAAACCGTTCATAAAAAGGGGGGGGTTACATCGCTTATTTTTATATTAGTTACATTACCATGCTGGCTCATCAATATGTACTCTGTATTAAAGTATTTGATGTACTGTGACATATATCTTCAGATCTAACATATTTATAATCTAACACCTTAAACATATTTTTCAGGATTTTTATTTGTATTTTTATGTTACTGTAAATTAAGTCACTAACACCTAATTTAAACATTTTGGAAAATGTTATTTCTAGGCATCTAACATCACTACATGAACTATATTAGGTGATATTTTAATATTTTACTTGAAGGCATATTTAACAACATTTTGAATTATTTTTAATTATAGATTAGTGAGATTTAACTATATTTAAACAATATGTCATAAACATAGTTTAATCATATTTAAATGTTGTTAAAAAAAATGTTTTGTAAAACAAAGTTAATGCTAGCTTAAACACTTTGTGGGATTTCAAGAAATGTTTAGGGTGGAATATAGATTTCAATTAGCAACACATAAAATACCATGTTTTAAATTATTTTTCCTCTATCTTTAAATTTTCAAACATGTGTTTGTTTAATGTTAAATTTGGAATCTGATTTCAATTCTTGACTCAACTGTAATGTTGGAATTATTGTCATTGATTTCAAAGAAATCTATGAAATGGAATTATTAGTTAAGGAAATGCTATTTAATAAATCGTCTTATGTTGGAATGTGTGATTTATCATGTGAGGAATTGATAGTGTAATCTAATGCAATATATCAGAATGTTAAAGGCTTGATCATTAGTATAATGTCCTTGCAGCTTAGATGGTTAACTTGCGAAGTCCTTATATCATAATGTAATGACGCTAGTGCTAGGGTGAAGTCATTGTAGTTTACCATGATTTTAGTTAGGAATTGTGAAGTCATTATATTACCAAGGTAATGATGCTAACGCTCATGGGATGATTGATAATGTAAATTTGCATTGATGGCGTCAAATGATTTCAGGATAGTTTTTTAATTATTGAGTTGTAGTGAAAGATTAATTGTTGCTTATTGCGTTAAAACACATTTACAACCATTCATTATATTTATGATGACAATTGATGACTTTTTATCTTGTTAGATGTAAACCAGTCAAAACTTCAGTCTTGTACTATAGGGGTCCCTTGAATGTGTTTTAGAGGGTACCTTGATGACGATTTATGGTTAGATTTGCACAAAGGAATGACTTTAAGACTCATATATCCGGTAGTCCCTTGTTAAATTAAGATTTCGCTGGGTCGTAAAACCTTGTGTGTTGGTCGGCTTGTGTCGGGCGGGAGGTGGACACCCCTAGGTAGCCTTAGGAGTTATGTCTGTGTGTGATTTTCGTGTAAAGAATCCAGTGCCATATCAAGAGTCTCGAGCCCTTTGAAGACAGGGTTTCCACTCTTGCGACACACCTGATGGATATTACTAGTTTCTGCTTGAGCAGTCGGCCAGGAGCCTATCTGACCTTCTCTCTCTCCGGAGCAGAGAACTAAGATTAAACGCCCTGCTTTCCTGTGAAGAAATAGTAAAACCCACTCCTAAGGATTCTTCCTTCTGTGCTCGTACTGTGCATAACCCAGTACGTCGTTAAGTGTTTGTGGTGCACCTTATATCTATGATCGTTAACGCTTGTTGTTATTGTTGAGCATCTTGTGTCTTCTTGTGGTGCTCATCGTGGTTGCGTCTTGTTAGTCATTGGGTGGCACCGTAGATTCCAGTGTGTCTATTTCTTATATATACATGCGCACACACTTTAAAAAAAATAAAAAAATTGCACCTGTTGTTAGAGTTGTTGTCGTAACCAGGAGGGTTGTTACAATTTCAGAAGCGCAAAGGAAAAATTTTGAGGCAGAAGATGCAGAAGGAGGAAGATCCTTGATGATGAGGAAAATTCTCTTGAAACCAGATAAAGAGATGGAGAATCCAGTCCAAAGAAACAATTTGTTTAGAACTTCTTGCAAGACCAAGGATAGGGTATGCAAGGTGATAGTTGACAGTGGAAGTGCAAACAATCTAGTATCCACAGAGATGGTGGAAAATATCGAATTGGAGACAGTTGCACATCTGAGGCCATACACGTTTTCGTGGTTGCAAAAAGGACATCAGGTAATTGTCACTAAACAATGTTTAGTTTAATTTAAGATAGGGGGATACAAAGATGAGATGTTATGTGATGTTATTCCCATGGATTTATGTCATGTTTTGTTGGGGAGATCTTGGAAATATGACATAAATGTTATTCATGATGGAAGAAAGAAAACATACACCTTGGAAAAGAATGGTAGGACGCATATGTTGCTGCCAATTGAAGACAAGAAGGTGAAAGAAGAAACAAGTAATACTATAGTTCTTATGAGTGGGAAGGAACTTCTGGATGAAGTCAAGAAATATGAAGAAATGCAGTTTGTTTTGGTGAGAAAACCTAGAGCCATATTGACCAGTACCTCAATAGATGATCTACCTGAGGAGATTCAGGAAATGCTGGGGAATTTTGTTGATATAGTGGTGGACGATTTACCTTGTTCATTGCCACCCATCAGAAGTATAAGTCATCACATTGACCTTATACAGTTTACCAAACAAAGCAGCATACAGATTGATGCCGCGAGCAAATGAAGAAGTTAACAAGCAAGTCCAGGATTTGATGGACAAAGGGTTGATTAGAGAAATCTTGAGTCCATGCATTGTGCCAATGATGTTAAGTCGGAAGAAGGATGGTGGATGGAGAATGTGCATAGACTCAAGGGCCATAAACAAAATCACCATCAGGTATATATTTCCTTTACCTAGGATGGATGACTTGATGGATTGCTTGAGTGGAGAATTTGTTTTTTCAAAAATTGATTTGAAGAGAAGATATCATTAGATTAGAGTGAGGGAAGGTGATGAATGGAAGACAACATTCAAGACAAATGAAGGGATGTATGAATGGCTTGTCATGCCATTTGGTTTGACAAATGCGCCAATTACTTTCATGATATTGATGAACAAAGTCTTGGAAGATTTCATTGGGAAGTTTGTAATTGTGTATCTTGACGATATACTGATCTTCAATATACCGAGGAAGAAAATTTGAGACATTTAACTGTAGTGTTGAGGAGGTTACAACAAGAGAAGTTGTTGATAAATCTGAAAAAGTCGTCTTTAATGAAGACATAACTCATTTTTTTGGGGTTCGTGATCTCTTTGAACAAGTTGAAGATGGATCCTGAGAAGGTAAAAGAAATCAAAGAATGGTTGTCACCAAGGAATATATTTGAATTCAGAAGCTTCCATGAATTAGCTAGTTTTTACAGGAAGTTCATCAGAAAGTTTAGTGTGATTTGTGCACCAATGATGGAAACAGTCAAGAAAAGACATAAATATTTTCATTGGATAGAGGAAGCGGAGAAAAGTTTCAAGTTCTTGAAGGAGAAGATAACTGGACAACTAGTTCTAGCTCTGCCATATTTTAGTAAGACATTTCAAGTGAGATGTGACGCAAGTGGATTTGTGATTGGAGCAGTCTTAATTCAAGACAATAGACAAGTTGCATACTTCAGTGAGAAGTTGAATGATGCCAAAAGGAATTACTCCACATATGATAAAGAATTTTATGCAATCATACAAGCATTGAAAAAATGGAGGCACTACCTGGTTCCAAAAGTGTTCATTTTGTATAGTGACAACCAAGCCTTACAGTTTATAACCAGATAGGAGAAACTGAACCAGAAACATGAAAAATGTGTTGAAATCATGCAGAACTTTAATTTTGTTATAAATCACATTTCTAAAAATGCTAACATGGTTGTTGATGCATTGAGCAGGAAATGTTTGATTTTGCAGGAGTTTCATGTGAAAACCTTAGGTTTTGATAGCCTTAAGGACATGTACAGAGATGATTTAGATTTCAAGGATGCTTATGAAGCATGTGAGAATCCTATTCTGAGAGACCGAAGCCAATGGATTGAATACTTGATCCAATATGAATTGCTATTCAAAGGAAATTAGTTGTGTATCCAAAAGAGTTCTATGAGAGAAAACATTTTGAAGGAAAAGCATAGTGGGGGATTGGTTGGAAACTTTGGCCATGGAAAGACATTTGCGCAACTGAACAACTTGTATTATTGGCCAGGAATGAAGACGGATGTCAAGAAATTTGTCAACATATGTAGAATTTTCGATCACGCAAAAGGGAAAAGACAGAACACAGGATTGTATCAACCATTGCCAGTACCAGAGAGACTATGGGACACAGTAAGCATGGATTTTGTGTTAGGACTGTCGAGGACACACAAGGATTTTGATTCCATATTCATGGTAGTCAAAAGATTCTAAAAAATGGCACATTTCATTCCATGTCAGAAAACCAGTGATGCCACACACATTGCAAACCTGTTTTTTAGAAAAGTTGTTCGACTTCATGGTTTACCCAAGAGTATTGTTTCAGACAGAGATACCAAATTTATTGGTCATTTCTGGAGGACACTATGGAAAAATATGGGGATGATTTTATATTTTATCTCAGCATATCATCCTTAGACGGATGGAAAAACTGAGGTAGTAAATCGAAGTTTGGGAGACTTATTGAGAATTTTAGTCCTTGAACATCATAGTCAGTGGGATCAGATTCTACCGTAAGTGGAATTTGCATATAACAACTCACCTAATCGGAGTATAGGGAAGATCCCATTTTAGATAATGTATGGAATGCATCCGAGAGGATAATCTGAGTTGAGGTACTTGGAGTCGATTGAGTTCAAGAGCGTTGGAGTAGAATATTTTGCAGGAGAGATGCAAGGGCTCCACAAGAAGATTAAAGAGAAGTTGTAGAATTCCAACCAGGAATTCAAGCATAGAGCAGACCAACACAGGATAGAGATTCAAATCAAAGTGGTAGATTTGGTATTAGCACATTTAAGGAAAGAAATTTTCCCAAGGGGAACATATAATAAACTGAAGATGAAAAGGATAGGGCCTTGTAAGATTTTGAGGAAATTTGAGGCAAATGCTTATGAGATAGAATTGCCAGATGATGTGGTCATATCACCCATATTAACCATAGAATATATGTATCCTTATAGAGAAGATGAAGCAAGAGGAGAAGAGAATCATAAAGAAGTTCAGTGGTTCAAATAGATGCATGTAGTTGAAAAGCTACAGAGGGAGAAGATCATTGATCAGAGAATTGGTAAGAAGACCTGGAGGAAGACATATTTTGAAGATTTGATAAAATGGAAGGGACATCTGATTGAGGATGCCAGTTGGGAAAGTGAAGAATATACCAAGAAACATGGACAGATGGTGTAGGAGCTCATGGACAGTAGTCTATGAATTTTTTAGCCGGAGGAGTATGATGCAGGACCATCGCAAGCAAGCACAAGCGAAGTACAGTTGGATATGCACCAACACACATTTTGAAGATATTTTGAATTTCAAAAGGATGACACATTAATGTAATATTTGGAGAGACATAAGTGCTCTTAAATTTTTTGGGGATTGTAACACAGATCTTGAGCATTGCTCTTATCTGTCAGTTGTAGAAAATTAATGTAATCAATGTAAAGTAGTTGCAGAGATTTTAATTCGATAAGATAGCTTAGAGCTGTAGGAGGGAAAACTCAACAAATCTCCCTCGTAGATGTAATGTATCATTATTCTCATTTGTAAGAGTAGAAGCGGTAGAGAAAGAGAGAGAATAGGAGAACAAAGACTGTAGAAGTTGTATAAGCAGATAGTTGTTGCTATAGAACCATGTACCAAATCACTTGAGTTAATATAAGAATGATTTGACTCAATTTTATGGTGTTGTTATGAATATTGTTTGCATCTATTGAATGGTATGTTTACAGTTTGGTTATATGCTCTGTTATGCATTTGTTTCAATGCTTTATATGTATGATTTCATGTTGAATGTATGAAGTCTCTGAGAGGGATAGTAACAGTTTCAATTGTTTCTCTTCCTAAGAATTCTTTCAAGGAGTGCAATAAATATCCGCAAGGAGTGCCTTGATGAGTTTATGAGTTTTACCTCAGAAAATATTAGGAGAGATAGAGTTGTCCTCATACCATTAAAAGTGCAGGTATAGCATAGAGTCATTCAAGGGGTGTGCAGGTTAAGCGGAGAAATTTTTTATACTTTTCCAGTCCAGTGAGTGGTTTAAGGATTTTTGTCGCAAGGAGTGCGCAGATTTGGAAGATTTCAGATAATCAGAGATTATCGTGAAGGCTGCAAGGAGTGCATGCAAGAATCCCTTAGAATATTTGATTTTGCAGCAATATTCAAGCTCAACAAGGATAGAGACTTGGAAAGTTCAAAGGAAGGATGAGGGTCAAAGTCACCTCGTAGAAACCAAGATCAGGAGAAAGGACGCCAAGTTATTTAGCCAGGAATATTTGAGAACTTGAAAGGATGGTCGAGTTTCTCAGAGGGATAAGTGCAGATATCCGTGGACCATTGGATCCAGTGGATCAACGGGGAGGTTAAGACTAAGTTTCTTTCGACACTCGCAAGCTCGGGAGGATTAGCAGTCGTTATATCTGGAGGAACAAGAGCCATTGATTGGGTGCTCTGAGATATTGACGCTTCAAAAGTCAAAAGTGTGGAGGAAGATGTTTCCAGTAATCCCCGATACGTGAAATCATGACACAATATGGAACTTCGGATATTAGGAGTTTCAGGACCGTTTATCTGTGGAAAGGAAGTCATGAGTTCGGACTTCGGGAAAAGGAGAAGAGTTGCATTGCAAACTCGTAAGTCACAAAATTCTGACGCGTTCAGAGGAGAGGCCCCAGGGTTTGACTAGAGGTCATATAGTGAAATAATAATGGAGGATCTAAGGACCATTATCCCATTTCAGGGTTTCGAGAATCGGAGGAGTCGGGGCAACTCATAGCAAGAATCCCAAAATCGCGAAAACACGAAGTCACGAAACTTGAAGAGACATTTAGGCTAAGTCAATGGTCATGCTAGTGATCACATGGAATAGGGGTTCATGCCTATTTTTGTTCACACGGGCATAACTTCTAATAAGGACCTGTGGTTTTATTTGTATTGAAGGTTCCAGTGGTAACTAAAGAGCCATTCCATCTCAAGGATATAGAAATATCCAAAGATCGAGAGGTCAAGCAAACCCTGTTGAGGGAAGGACAGGTGATGCACCACAATGTAATGGAGAAAATTTATTCCTAAGTAGGGAGGATTGATCCAGTTCGATATCGGTGGCCACCCACCTATTCCAACTGGCTCAAAATAGGTTTTTGGCAACTTAATATTTTTAACAGTTTATCGGGTTCTAAACTTTCGGGGCCACTTTGAGGGTATAAACGATGATTTTTTATTATCGGTAACATAAATGATATATGAAGGATTTTATTTTATTCTATAAACAAATATCCTCATCGATACCTTTCCAACTAGCTATCATGTGCCCAAAATGGAGATTGTATGCCAAAGTTACGCCCCCAGGAAGTTGATACACCAAACTACATAAAACAGGGTCCACAAAACTATTGGTTTTTCATCTTCCAGGGTTAGGCTTTTGGATTTTATTTATGTTAAACAATATTTTAGATTCTCATTTTAATAGTCATATTCTTGTGAATGAGCGTATCCGTATCTTCTCTTCTCAGAGATAAGATGCCACCATTCTAGCGAGTCTTTTACTCTGTAATTGTATAGTTCTGTACATTTCACTCATTAATATAAATTGTGTAATACTGTATATCTGTGCCTATTGTTATATACATATGATATATATTTGTTATATTATTAGATATCTAATATATCTCTATATATTTTTATATTATGTATCCTCTCTTATTTCATGCCGAAAATAATCTGGATCATTAACACTCATATTTTAGTAAAGTACATCACTATTGTCGACCTTCCACAAAAAAGTGATGGGGGGATAAACTCCACTAGGATGGGAAAGAGGGATACGAGTTTAAGAAAGATATAATCTTGAGGGATTAATTCCAAAGGAATATTGTATTACTATTCCTAAATTCTAAAGTATGGATATAACTTTATGTTACCCTAAGTTCCTGGGGAAGGGAACGAATTACAAGTGGAAAAAGGGAGTCCCTTGGATTCCATCTATCTTAAAGGACACATGCATATATACATGTGGGGGATATGGTGTAATTCACCATATTTTGGCTATTATTCATTCATGATTCCTACCATTTTCATTCATCCACACTACCATCTGTACAGGTACCTAATTCTGTTGTAGGTCGAAGAGTAGGGTTGTCAAGCCCATGGTTGAAGAGGTAGTTTGCCAATCCCGTAGACATTTCTCTCCATGTGAGATATTTTTTGTGTGGAGGAAGAATTTTTTTAGGATCGTGAGAATTCACTTAAGGTGAGACAAATGATGGGAATTAATTCCCAAGGTGCCAAATGGGAGCTACAGGGATTTGAGACTCCATGTCTAAACTATTTTTGAATCCCTAGAAGGGAAGTGGAGCAGCCAAGAGATTGTTGAGAAGAGAAGAGGAACACTTCCTAGGGTGGGACAAGCATGTGTGGGATGTGGGACTATTGGATGGTTTATATAGACTAAGTTGCGACTACAAGGCTGTGAGACTTCATGTTTGTCATGTTTCTATAGACCGAAAGGGAAGAGGGGCAACCGAGGGAGTATTGATAAGAGAAGGTGCATACTTCCTGGGGTGGGACAAGCATGTGGGGAATGAGAGACTATAGGCGAGTTTCTAAGATAGACACTTGAGTTTGAGAATTGTTGTTGTTTTTCAAACCTGATATTGGTTTAGAACTTCCTTTTCCCAAGTAGAGTTTAGTCCAAGCTTGGGGGTGACCCACTGCTAAGATTATGAGAAGTTTGGTCTATGGCTGGGAGGAATGTGGAAGTTCTGCATGTAGTTGGTATTTAATTCAATAAAGATATGTTTCTTTATGTGTTTGGGAAAATTCTATGTTATGAATCATGAAGTTTTGTTATGGAATTTCTATTGTCTATATGTATAAATTATTATCGTGGTATGTTGTTATTATTCCACTTAACTCTGTTCATATGTATAACATTGCAGTATATTTAATGATATAAGAGTGGTAAGAGAGATATTTTTTGATAGAATGGCCTAGCTTGGGTGACTGGGTACATTACAAAGTTGTATCAAAGAAATTATGTTGAGTTGTTGGTAATGGGTACCTTACACCCTTTATGTAATTTTCCTAACCAAGGACCCTTTAGGATGGAGCGTACCTAGAGACTCCATGAGAGAGACTAGAGTTCCTAGAGCCATAGCTTGAGACTTGTTTTATGTACTATGCTAGAGATATGGAAGGGAAGTGAGATATCATGAGAGATTGCAGAGAAGAGAAGAGAGTACACTTCATTGGGTTATGTAGGTTGGAGGGAGTGAGAGTGTGGTTGAAATTATTGCTAGAGTGTGGTACCTTTTCTTAGCCATTGCATGTTCTGATTGTGAGACATTATTTGGATTAGGTATCCTTTTCCCTAGGGGAGTCACAACCCCATTTTGAGGGTGACATGCTCCTAAGAGAGATAGAGCAGTAGTGTTTATGGCTCGGTGGAAAGTCAAAGATCTGTAGATAGTCGGTGTTTTCATTAAAGATAAGTGTGCTTTATGTTATGTTCTTTTATGTTGATTAATGTGTATTTGCATGTGCTTAATTATGTTATTCTATGAATGTCTATAATTATTCATGTTAATATAAATTATGCATGGAATTATATTTATTAGGAATACAAAATTTTATCATATGTAAGGCATATAGTTATAGGTTAGTATCAAACCTTAGACTAGGGGTTTGGTTCTATTGTATAATGGTATCAAAGCCATGTTGGACATAATTGTTCATGGTATTAGATAAATAATGAGTGAGGTTGGATAATTTTAAAAATCTAGTATTCAGAGAGGTTGAATTGTAATGACATATGCCCTTAAGTTAGATAGAGTGTTTTATAGTTCATTATCATAGTGTAGTTACAACACTTGAGTTATATGGGCCAAATATAGAGAACAAAAAATTGAAGAGGAAAATTTTGAGTTTTCCTACAAAGTATTTGTTAAAATTCTCCTTGTGAAATTAAGGAATTTCGACTGAGTGGTTAAATTCCATAAACATTGTTTTGTATCTGAGTTTTAGAGGCATACATTTGGTTAACTCATGAATTATATACTCGACCTAATCAAATTTGGGTGAAATCCCCAATTACTCGGGGGAAATTCCAATTTAAAAGAAATCAAAATTGTTTAATTGAAAAGTATCCATGTTAATTTAATTGATAGAAGGTCAAATTTGTTCTAGAAGGACCAAATTAGTAAAATTCATGGCCGCCATGGAAGAAATTAGGTGGAATTAGGTAAAATTCCCAATCTCTGGTAAGCATTCAATGTAAATTTGGTAAGGTGATGTTTGTTTTTTAGGCACAATGGTCAAATTGGCATGCATAGGACTAGAATTGACCAAGGGAAGCTAAGTCCAGGGCTTCCATGGCATTCGTGAAGAATTTTTTTTAAATTAAGCATTATTAAAAAAAAAATGAATTTTTGAAAATTGGAACATGGAAGTTATGTATCAGTTGGCGTGGACTTCCATAGTGTAAGGTATAAGGTGATAGTTTATTAGGGATGAGTGTACATGTGGTAGGGTGCACGGAGGCCAAGATACATGTCACAACGCGTAGGTAGCAGGACATGGGTGACTGGGAAATGAGATTTGGTAAGTGGCTTACAAGACCTTGAAGTGTAGCTTTGGAGTTGTTCCTCAAAGTCTCACAAGAAAATAGATGATGCCATGTGGCACCATGGTGGTAAGTTATTGTGGGACTTTGGGGTGATTTAGACCCAGTGCTACTCAAAATCCTCATAAATAAATAACAATATTGATCTTCATGCTACCTCTGTCAGTTTATCAAGAGCACGATCAAGGAGCTATGTGCTAGGATAAAAGGTGAGGGATGTGTCCTACCCATCACCATGGTCAAGGGATGGAAATGAGGTGGACTAGTGTTAGTGGAGTTGGTATCCTCCTATCCCATTAAGGTTTCAGTTGTTTCAGGTGTTATATCATACATTTCCACCACATATGCATTGATTCCTTATTGGCCATTCCCTTTTCCTACTTGCAGACCTTAATCCCCTTTTCCTCCTCTAAATTCATCAAAAAATATAATTTTTTGATAGCTACGTGCCCTATAAGCTATATGAAGAACCTACATATGCTTGTTTCTCCATTTCACGGTGTGTACATATTTATTTTCCTCAAACATTTACGTATTTTGGACAGGGTTCATGGGTTCCCCCAATTTTTGACTTCTTATTTCCCATTTACAACTATTTGTAACCACTCCAACCAAGGTATAAAATGAGCCTAAGGGTAGAGGAGAAGAATAAACTTGATTTTTTGCTGGTGATCAAAGGGACTATTGGGAAGGCAAACTGAAGAAAAAGGTTTCAACCATGGGATCGCTATCGAATGTTGGAAACATGGTATGCCTCTCTCTTAAAGACTATTACTTACTTACTTAGTTAGTTATAAGATTTATTGGTTGCAATTTTGGGATTGAGTTCACTCTTTAAATTCCATCGCTCTATTATGGATTTAACCCATATCCATAGAAAAAATATCTCTATAACAGAAATGGAAACCATACTAGGGATGATCCCTTATGGGTCAATTATAGTTGCTTGTGACATTTTTTCTATTTGTTTGTATTTTTCATGTCTTTAATGCTTAGTTTAGTGCCTCAAACTATTATTTCTACCTTTGCAAGCCTTACAACCCTTTCTTTCCAACATTTTTAGAATATTTGGGGTTTCATACATTTCCTCCTATGTAGATTGTTTTGTACATACACACCTTACACTTGAGACAGATGCATGCACACACACTCACACTCTGTTGTGTGCATAATTGCTTATACATATTAAGAGAAAGTTTTATAACTTTTCTTAGTCTTTATAAAAGTTTTTTTGGGTTCTTTGGGGAAATTTTGAGGTCCTTTGAGTCTCTGTGGCCAAGTGTCAGACTTAGAAATTAGTTAAGGTAGTTAATATTACAAGAAAAATAAAAAATATTTAGTTTCCATTGTTAATTGCTTCAAGCCTAGTTTGGTAGTTTAAAAGTTCTTGTTTCAAGTGTTTTATTTCTTGGGTTTTTGTGGTATATCTCCTTATAGTTTGGAATATTTTGATCCAATACTTTCTATCTCTCTACCTTAATTTTTACTTTTTTAGCAAAGAAAAGAAAAACAATAGTAGTTTTTCATTTTTGTTTTTCTTGAATAACAAGAAAATACAAAAATAAGTTTGTTGGTTGTTCTTGTTCTTTCAATTTTTACCCTTTTTTATCACTGAAAAAGAAAACAAAAAGTTATTTCCTAGCATTTTATTTTTTCCTTTGTTCATTGACTTCAAAATAATACTTGCATTCTTGAAAAATTTTGAGTTTTCGTTGATATTGGTCATAGTTTTGTCTTGAAAAGAAAACTATCTAGTTTTTATTGTTTTGAAAATTTGCATTGCATTCAAAGAAAATATCACATCACATCTTGCATTGCATGCAAATTAAAGACTCACATGACACATTTGCATTGAAAAGAAAATTGGATTGCAATTGAAAGATAAGAGCTTGCACTTAGAAGTGTTCTTGTAGCACGCATTTTCTATTGAAGAATTAGATTTTTCTTTATTTAACAATAATGCGCTTAAGTGTTTTAATTTCTTCAAATCATCAAACACATAATTAGTTTTACTTCCATTGCCCCTTGAGTAATAATGACTATAAAAAAAACATGTAATCTAAAATTTATTAGATTTTTATTTGTAGGGTTTACAAATTAGTCCAGGTTAAGTCCTTGGATTAGGATTCAAGAGATAAGTCTCCAAGACCATTCAACGAAACATACGATTCCGACGTAGGGAGAGTAAAAACCCCATTTTTTTCTAGGTATAGTTGAGATCCTCCTCTAACACAAGAGTTAAACACGAGGTCGTGTGAGGAAGAGTTGAGCATATTACCCCTCCGAGACTTGACCAGGCATAGTGGATTGACCGTATACGGTGGTTTCTTTAGTTCCCATGTCTCCCTGTGAGGTATCACTTTCAATTCTTTGAGGGTAGCTACCGTGGCGATATGTTCGGTCTCGATTTTCCACTGTACCTCCTGGACGTCGTTGTGATTTGGTAGATTTAGAATCCTTTCCTAGGTACCATAGAGGTGAATTCGAGGGGTTTCCTATGGTACCTAAGGTATACCTCACACATACTATCAATATTTTGGAGGGTGCTTCATGAAGCGAAGGTTACTTGCACTATGTAGGGATATTACTAGAGGTTAGGGTAACTACTTCTCATTCCTTCATTCTTTGGTTGTGAGACTTAATCAACCCTTGTAATTTTTTGGAACGGACTTTTCCTGAATTCTTTGTTGCTTTGATCTTAGGACCTAATCCACCTAAGGTGAGGTATTGAAGAAGTGGTTTGTGCATATTGTTTATTTAGGGATTTTCGTTAGTAGTGTGTTATGTTCATTTAGTTGTCCTTAGGAAGTTAGTTGGTGGCTACATTGAATATGTGATTTAAAGTGGTTGACCAACCAAGTCATCTTTATCAAATGGTCCAAGTCCTTTCATTGATAAGAGTGGAGTCTTGACCACCTCCTTAGAGCCACTAACTAGACCAATCTATTTCTTTTGATCCAAATGGTCATGTAGATATTATAGATTCTGAGTTTGGAGAATCAAACACTTATGTAACAGAGGTTACTCAAATTTCAGATATTGAAGCCATAATATTCATTAGACATTGGAACCCTCCATTAACTAGATTGTATAATCCAATTTTAGTGCATATTTTGACTTTTGAATAAGGTGACACTGACAATCGCACTCTTTGATGGTGTGTTATGGAAGGCACCTTGAATGTGTCAGGGTTAGGGGTCCCCTCTACCCCCACTTCGGCTATAGTTGTGGGAGGGATTACACCTCCTCACCTTTTTCATCATATGAATAATGTAACTCAAGACATTATGGTTTCATTATCTAGTAGATCTATGCCTCGGATTATTGGGTCCACTCAGTCTTTGAGTGTAACTTCCTCATCAACATTTATTGCTAATTTTGTTTCATTTGGGGTGTCATCAATAGGCATGAAATATGTTCCATCAAGTTCCTAGATAATCGTTCAAAACCCTTGTTCGGGGGTAGGGAGTTATTAAACTCCCTTGCAAGGTTTTCCTTGGGGTGGGGGGCATATGCCTCCATCATTCCCCTCACTTGGTAGTGCGTCTTTTCCATCTTCTAGGCCTAATAATTTTGTGGATTTGGGATTTAAGACCTTGGGTTGGGGTAATCCTCCATTAGTGCTCCCTTCCTAATTTGCACAAGATTGTTCCACTCATTGATGTCTACTTTGAAAACCATTTTTCATTCTCCTTGGTGCTACGTTTCTTCCTGATGTATTATGTGACATAGATTGACTTTGTATTTTCTCATGGCTATGATATTTTATGACATGGATCCACCATGTACTTTTCATGGAAATTGTATTTCACTTGATATAATATGTGGATACCCATTGTATTATGTTGGCGACCATGCTTATTGATATATCTAAGCCTGGATATGCCCACCTTGAGGATGATTTATACATCATTGGTTTATTTTTACTTGCAGGTGATTCCTAGATCCTTGATCTATAAAAATCCTCGTTAGTCAACTCATCAGTGGTTTGTATTGTAATGTATTTCGACCATCAATTTATCTTATGACATAACACATTAGGGTACTACATCTATTACACCTTCATTTGGAACCATAGGAAAACTTTGGTAAAGACCAAATAAATATTATACAATTTTGTTTTTATTGAAACATGTTATATGTTGAATAGGGAACAAATGATGAGCTAGTACTTGGTGATGATATTGCTTGATCAAATCTAGGTAAAGGAGCCATGCAAATTGTAATGTACCCGACCACCCCTATGCTTGATGGATGGTGGGGTGCTTAAAAATTTCATCAATTCACCATAAAGAATCATAGATTTGATACCATTCTTCTATGTCCTCTTATATGATTCCACATGTATGAAAAATGACCAACAAACACATGTAATTTACATTAAATAATTCATAATTGAACATGTAGAGAATTAATTAGAAAGGAAAATAATTAACGCATTGAAATACACATCATAAAATGATCATAAAGAAATTAAACCAAATATTTATCTTTTTAAAGAAAGGTTAAAAAATTGTTGGTATACATGGGATGTTCCTCCCAACCATAGGCACTATTACACCAATTCTTTTGAAATGGTCCACCCCCAACTTGGGGCTATGAATCCACAAAGAAAAATGAGCTCCTCTAGCTTTCTATAGTCCACTCTCTCATCTCAATTACCCACTAATTTCACAATGTGTTCAGTCACCAAGCCATCCCAACTCACTATATCTCTTCCCTCCTTCAGTCTGCATAACACATAGAAGTGGATCCCCTTCTCTACAATGTAGTACCTCGAGCTATCATACCTCTTTCCTAGGCTCTAGGATATACTGGCCATGAAATATTAATGTTGGGATCTATAGGGATTCTCAACTATAAATGGATTTCTCTTCAACAACATTCTCACATTTTCTTGGGAATTTTCCCAACATAATTATATACATGCAATCTCATCCCTCTACTAAAAGCTAGCTCCATCCCATGGTAATTCGAATCATGCAGAATTATGGACAAAATTATGGATAGACCCCCAAAAATAGGGATTGAGTATGCATGTCTTTGAGTATCCATTTGTCACTCTAGGAAACCTCCAAACTACCTTAGCACACATCTCAAACTTGATATGACTTTAACATAGGCCAAGGTAAAGGAACATTGGGTTACAACAAAATAATATTTTTTTTGGATTTGTCCCTTTGGACCCCCCTTCTCATTCCTCTCTCGCGGAATCATAACTCCCCATTATCCCCTCCCCCCTCATCTACAACTGATGATATATTTTTTATTAATATTTTTGAAGTATAATATTTACATTTCTAGGCCCTTGGCCATATTGTTTATCTCTTAGCCTTGATAATATATACAATTAGATCACAAATTAATGGGGATTAAAAATAGAGTGTTACATACCTAGATCTAGAACAGATAGATTTGCATTCTGAGCACAACCCATCACATTGTAAATGAAAGAAAATCCCCATAACACACACCACACCATAAGATATCCAGGTGGAAGGTAGAAACAAGGAAGTGAAGTGATACAATGATATGACAATGAGTACTATTGCCAAAATTAAGTTATTGTGCACTACAACTCCTTTTGGCATATTTACTTGCATGTATATCAATACCTAACTAAGTTTGATGAGAATACATTAATTGCAACATAGAGATAAATTAAGGATCCCTTTGTGCCCTACCATTTTTGGTATTTATTTTAACAAGTTAAATGTATTTCAAAGTAGGTTGAGTTGGCACTATTACTTTAGTTGGAAGTGTCATCATTCTTCTTCTTTACACATATAATATTTCTCTTTCGTCAAGGAGCTCCTCGAATATTGATAAGGAACTTAGAATTATCAAAAAAAATTGTTCTAACTCTATTGTAAATATCAATAAAGTAAAAGATTTATCACAAGATCAATTGAAACTATAATGTGGAAAGAAGGATTAGTAATTCTTAAAAATGAGAAACAATGTAAAAGTTATAGTTTTGATTATAGAAAAAAAGGTATTTTTTAATAATCTTGTTATTTTAGTGATCTATAAGGGTTTGAAGTGTAGGGTTGTAAAATTGATTCAAAAAATCCAAGAATGTTACATAATTATGATCTTATAATAAAAAATAATATGAATTGAGATTATAATTTACTTGAGAAATTGAATATCCAAATCTTATCAATCAAAATTAACTTTTATTAACTTAAAATTTACCTTCTCATCCATAAGTTAAAATAAATTAAAATTCCCTTGAATCCATAACTGAAAAGAAATTGAAATTAAATAAATAAAAGTCAATATTAAGGAGAAAATTAACATTGGAAACTCACTTCTCTTTTCTCTTTGAAACCATGGTTGAGGAATGTTGGAGATATTAATTACAAGTCATGAGATTCATGCTTAGGCCAACTCTATCTATCATGGAAAATAGAGACATAAGTATGTCAGACACGTCAAGCAAGAGTGTTAGCAGAAATGTATATAATGAGCCAATCTTTATCTTTCTTGAGCTCTATTATGTATATGAGAGTCAGTCAAAATTTATTGTCATCTTAATTGTTCGAGTTTGTTTAACTTCTATAGGAAGTCTCAATATTAATATTTATAAGTCTGATTCTATAGGTAGTTGACATATAGAACACATACAGAGAGAATACAGTCGATAGAAAGCAATAAAAACAATAATGAGTTGAGGAGTCTGAGAGCACAAGCTTTGTGTTTTATAAATTTGCAAAAGTTGTAGGAGCCAAAGCTCAACACAGTATTGTAGTCTGTAACCACACACAACATTGAAGTTCATTATATACTTAGTTATCTATGTGTTGATGTATTTATGAGTTTTGTTGTGTTTATGAGATTATGTGCATTTTCATTTTGTTGGCATAAATTATTCTCTAAGTGTTATCATCACAATGCGTAGTATTTTAAGGAGTCTTTAAAGTGTGTTGGCATGTTTACAGGAAGAGTGTTCTTGTCATTGATGGCAAGAACATGGATGGAAAATAGGAAAGAAAAGAAGAAGAACAACAATGATGGAAAACAAGAACAATGAAGACGAGACCCATAGGAGAAGGTTCGGAGGTTGAAACCTTTGAATACTGAGAAAAACTTCTAAGTCGAAAGAAATCATAATATTAGGAGGAGGAGAGAAAGTGGCCATCGGATCAGTGTCCAGACAGGAGGAGGAGCGACAGTGGCCATCGGATCAGTGTCCAGACAGGAGGAGCACGTAGAAGAGGAGAATAGATCTCAGTCGTTTGATCTGAGCGCGAAGGATCAATAGTCGTTGGATCCAGAGATAAATGAAGGAAGGTTAAGCCTTTGATGAGAATAGGAGAGTGGACTTGTAAAAGTCCTGAAGTCCTAACGTAAGCAGGGACCATCCATCATCAAGACTGACAGATGTCACACAATCCTCAACTCTGGAGCAAAACACTTCGAGGATTTTTCAGTTTGAGACTTGAAAAACCTGAAGCCCGAGGAGCCGGAGAGACAAAGTATACAACAGTTGTCAGATCAGTTTGAAGTGGAAGGACATGATAATCTAGAAACGAAACATCGCAGAAAGATCGAGCAATCCATTTGAGAACATGATTGATGAACAACGTTTATTTCGGGTCTAAAATTTGCGAAAAGGTTATTGTTCGGGGATTCTCACTTTGGAAGAATTGGCGACTTGAAAATTTGAAATACCCAAAGTCCCGAAGGCCGAATTCCTAAGTGAATGAGGATCCATGTCAGCAAGACTACATCAACAAGGACATGTGGTGCAATCAGACAATGAAAAGTGTCAATTTGATTTGACATTTTAGGTACGTGCAAATCACAAATCGAGTGACATGTGGCAACTACTAGGGTCATGACACATCATCAAGTGATGTCACTCTGAGAGTTTTACTTCAGGAGATTTACCACCAGCACTTGCCCAAAGTTCTAAAGTCTCGAAGTGGTTTGGGGTTGTCCATCGTCAAGAAGGACAGGTGGCATGAGATCCACAACTTTGAAAGTCTTATGGATGGGGAGAACGTGAAAATCGTCGAAGAAAAATCTTGACCGATGATCGTCAAGGGGAGTACGTGTCAGCAGATCTGAGATTTCATAGAAATCTCACTAAAGGATTTCTAGTTGAGACTTGAGTATTCTGAACCCAAATACCCGAAAGGATCTTGATTGTTGATCCGAAAGGGACACACATCAGTGATTTATCAGCTCTAAGGAAAAGAAAAGGAAGGTTGAAAGGTTGGAAAGTTGATATTTTCGAACCTTGACTAGCCGAAGGGATTGTGACCGTCAATCCAAAAGGGACACGCATCATTGGATCGTGGACTCTGGATTAAATGCTGCAAGAGTAAACAGAGTCTGAGAACAGAAACACTCGAAGCCCAAAAGGCGAAATCGACCTCGTCCATTGGTTTGGAGGGCCACATGTCACTTGATCATTGAGACTAAGGATCGCATGTGGATAGAGAAAAGAAAAAGAAAAGGAATATATATTGGAGCCGTTGATTGAAGGAGCACCGTCAAGATCATGATATCGATAGTCCTATCGCATTGCGGGGCCAGAACATGCATAGGTCTTAATTTTTCTTGAGCAGGCTGCAATCAAAAACATGGTTTTAGGGAAAGGACGCATGGAGGCTCATAGTGAATTGTGGGGAAAAAAGTGGGTTTCCCTCAAACCACCTATGGATGTGTGCACAATCACATGGTCACATGAACTCATCGGCCAAGGTCATATCAAGGGAAGAGCTAGCACGTCGCTAAGCTGCACTTTGGAGTTAGGGAGATCGGGAGTTGGGAGAGTCAGAGTGACTCATGATAGATGACCCGAAATGAGAAGTCCTAAAGTGATTGGCCCCAGGTCACAGCTAGTGGTCATGAGAAGGAAGGGGCTTAGGAGCCAAATGAGCCAAAGACGACTCGTTGTAATTGATAGATAAGATGAAGAGTTGTGAATTCTAAACAAGACAAGGAATCTCAAGGTAATGCCCACTGATGATGAACTCATTCAGGATAACTGCCAGAGAAGACAAAGAGAAGTGATGATGATGAGGGAGATGACTCGGCATGTGAAAGACATGAAAAACAAAGAAGACGATTGGAGTGTGCTCTGGAGCGATGTTGTGAGAAGGAGGAGACAAAGTGAACAATCACAAAGAGTAGAACTGTGGTACAGTGAAGAGCATGCAAAGGCATAGCGCATTGTATGGAAGAGGCAACACATATAATATAATGAAGAAGATAAGTTGAACAAAGAGTTGTGTGTTGTAGGAAAGAGAGCATAGCATAGAAGCAAAACGATGCAAAGGAAAAAGAGGGCATAGAAGCTAAAGGAGCCAAAGGAGACATTGATCTATAACAAACCATATCAGAGATAGATCATGTAAGTAAAGTTTTATATCTCAGGGTGGTAGGGAGGTGCTAGGGGGGACCGTTGTCCTCAAAAGTTTCAAGTGGGTGCTTGAACACAGGGAGTTGTAGCTTCAATCTAGTTGCAGCCAGAAAAACCAGGGTGGTAGGGTGGTGCAAGGGAGAACTATTGTTATCTGTTATAAAGGTTGGTGCCTGTGTGACTGGAGGTTGGTGCTTCCATCCAGTTGGTGATGGAACACTGAGGGAGTTGGTGCTTCCTTCTAGTGGGTGCTAGAGAAACCAAAGAGTTGGTGCTCTCAGCAAGTTGTTGCTTGTAAAACAATAGTTGTAGCCTCAAGAGGAGTTGGATCTCATAAAAATGATAATGTACATAAAATAAAGATTACTTATCATATCAAGAAGAAGAGGTTTTTCCCTTTATGGTTTTCCTCGGGAAATATCTGTCTCTGTATATTTCAAGTGTGTGATTGATGTTGAATGTTCTACTGCTTACTTCCCTTCATTATTTTGATCGTCATTGAGTGTTCTGTAAAGAGTTTAAAATAGGAATAATTGTTTAAGAACAATAAAAAATGATTCACCCCCCCCTCTCAGTTGTCTAAGAATTGGTATCAGAGAAAGATCCTTTTATCTAAGGGTAGATCCCAGAGATTGAACATGACTAGACATGAAGGAACTGCAACCAATAAGGCCCCCCTATTCAATGAAACAAACTTTGCCTTGTGGAAAGTTAGGATGAGAACCTACATAATGGCTTTAGGTAATGGCCGAAGTGTCCTCAGACACACAATTTTATTAATAGGAAAAGAAATTACATAAGAAACATTGCAAGAGTTTACATCACAACAACTCAATACTCTTACAATGAGCAATATATAAGCTAAAAGTCCTAACAAACTCAAGATATGGATCACTTATTAAATAAACAAGTGTCCATTTACAATAAATGCTATCTTAACAAACTTAAAACAAAACTCCTAATTTAGAGCCTAAGATACGACGCCTCTTTAGAGTCATATCTTTTACAACAATAATGTATCCCTAAAAGTCTACATTTATTTATCAAATATTCTAGATTATTAATTTAATATTCTAAATTAATAATCAATTTATTCTAACTTTATAAACTATGATAATTGTATTTTTGGATTATCTAACATTCCCCCCTATGATCCAAAAATACATTACAACAGATACCAAGTTCATCCCTGAACTTAGTAAATTTTATTCTGCCAATAGGTTTCGTGAAAATGTCGGAGATCTCATCTTCTGAAGGACAATAAGTTGGCTTGATGACATCCTTTGCAATAAGCGATCCGATATGATGATACTTGGTGTCCACATGCTTTGTCTTTGAATGAAAAAATGGATTCTTGGCAAGCTTAATGGCTGACTGACTGTCGATGAATAATGATGTAGCTTCTGCTTGAGAAATTCCCAAGTCCTGTAAAATCTTGCGTAACCAAACAATTTCACATGTTGCTTCCCATGCTGAGATGTATTCTGCTTCTGCTGTAGAAGTAGCAATTGTAGCTTGTTTCTTACAATTCCAAGATACTGCTGTGGAACCCATGTTCATTAAATAACCTGATGTTGATGCGCGATCATCAATTCTCCTTGCAAAATCAGCATCTGAAAATCCACCAAGTACAAAATTTTTAGTCTTTTTGTAAAGAAGACCAAAATCTTTTGTTCCTTGGATATATCGAAAAACTCTTTTAGCTGCATTCCAGTGATTGTCTTGTGGTTGTTGCATAAAGCGAGAAAGAATACTGACTGCATAAGATAAATCTGGGCGAGTGTTGGTCAAATAAATCAAGTTTCCAATCAACTTTCTATAAAGAGTGTTGTCTACCAATTCCCCCCCTTCAAATTTTGAAAGTTTCAAGTTTTTTTCCATAGGGGTAAGAGATGGTTTACAATCCTACATGCCAAACCGATGAAGAAGTTCTGCTGCATACTTACTCTGAGAAATGAAAATATGATGGGGACGTTGGAATACTTCAACACCAAGATAGTAGTGAAGAAGTCCCAAATCTGTCATCTTAAAACCTGCATGTAACTCCTTTTTCACCTGTGCAAT
>SNQJ01S0014790.1:121874-161153 GCA_010110895.2 Picea sitchensis
TATTCTAGATTATTAATTTAATATTCTAAATTAATAATCAATTTATTCTAACTTTATAAACTATGATAATTGTATTTTTGGATTATCTAACATTAGGTGCAAATGTCTGGGATGGGGTAGAGACTGGTTATGTAAAGCTGATTGTACTAGCTAATAAGGATAACAATCTATAATTCAACTTCAACTCTAAGGCTATGAATGTTATTTTGAGTGGGCTTGCAAAAGAAAAATATGTAAAAGTTATGCACTTAGAAACTGCCAAATAAATGTGGGACAAAATCATTAGAAATTATGAAGGTAATGAGAAGGTAAAGGACACCAAGATTCAAACCTATAGAGTACAGTTTGAATAGCTCAAGATGAAAGAGGATGAAACTATTGGGAAGTACTTTCTGAGAGTTGAAGAACTAGTAAATGCAATCACAGCACTTGGTAAAAAAATTGAGGAAGCCTCTTTAGTTCATAAAATTTTGAGATCAATACCAGATAGGTTCAACCAAAAGGTTTCTACTATAGAATAACTTAATCATCTAAAATATTTGTCTTTTGATCAACTTCTAGGAACGTTGACTGCATATGAAATGAGGATAGTTAAAGATAAACCCACCTTTAGAGAAACATCATTTAAAGAAGATAAGAATGAGGATTATGAGACTAATGAAATTGAAGCAAAATTTGTGAGAAGAATAAAGAAAGGATCAAGCAAGTACCCAGGAAAATTTCCCTTCAAATGTTTTAACTGTCGAAAGATAGGTCACTTTGCATCTAAGTGTCCACAAAATAAACAGGATCATAATTATGAAGGTGAAAAGAAGTACAAACCCAAGAGATTTGGTAAAAAGAAAAGTTTATGTGTAAACAGTGATGACTCTTCAGAAGACATAGATAATGACTCTTTCTGTGAAGATAAGATTAGTTACTTTATTCTTATGGCCAAAGAGGATTATGATAAAAAAAATCACAGGAAGTGATGTTGACGATGAAGAAGTTGTGGTTGACTTGGAAGGAGAATGGATCAATGCTCTAGAAGAAATTGCTAGACTCAGATATAAGAAGAAAAAGCAAAAGCAATTGTTGATACAGTTCGAGAAATACAATAAATAACCTGATGAAGAATTTTCCCTGCTAAAAGTGGAATTAGAAGAGGCAAAGAAAATAGAGGACATTTTGAAACATAAGTTATCAGAAAAGAAGGCAAGATGTGAATTCTTGGAAGAAGAGGTAGTAAAAACTAGAAAAGAGATGGAGAAGTTTAAAACATTTTATCTCCAAAATATTCCAAGCATTAAATCCACCCCATAACTAAACGACATTATGAGAAAACAAATATCTCCTTTGTTGAAGACTGGTTTAGTTTATGTAAATGGTTCAAGCAACAAAAAACTAAAAAGAAAAGAGCCAGTAAAGATGATCAAGTTCCAATTTAGTAGACAATCGGACCATGAGAATACTTTGTCACCAAAAGCTAATAAAGACAAGATGATCCCTGATAAAAAACAAAGAAATTTGAAGATGGAGCAACAAATGCCAAGAAGAAGACCATCCTTCAGGTACCAAAATTTCTTCCATGGTTATTGTTTTTACTATTCTAATTTTGGCCATAAGATTGCAAATTGTCAAATTAAGTTTAGAGACATGCAACTGAGGAGTTCAAGAAATAAACAATCTTTACAACATAGAACTGAGAAGCTAATGAATAGACAATGTAGCACCAATCACTTTGACCTACTGAACAATGATATCGAATGTTATAATTGTCATAACTTCGGACACAAAGATGCAAACTTTCATTTGAAGAAGTACAAGGCAGATCCAAGGATAAATCCTTTAGCTAGAAATGCCAACACATGGAAGAAGAAAGATAGTGAAAAATGTGGTCTAGTACTTTCATCTCAAAAACAAAAACACCCCTGGCATATAGACAATGGATGTTCCGAGCACATTACTCGAGACAAGGATAATTTTATGTCTATAAGTAAAAGAAAACAGGAAATGTAACCTTTGGAAATGATGAACCAGGTAAAATCAAGGGTAAAGGGATGGTAAGTTTGAGTAATGGTAAAGGAAAACCCCAGGATGTTCTTCTTGTATATTGGATGAAACATAATTTTCTCAGTGTAAGTCAAATGTGTGATAGAGGATGTGAAGTGGTGTTTACTTCCAAGGATTGTAAGATAAAGTCTATAAACTTAGGACAAGTGGTGGCTAAAGTCATAAGGAAAAAAAATAATGTATATGTGCTGAAAGAAGATAAACAAGAATGTCATCTAAGAAAACATGATGAAAGTTGGTTATGGCATGGGAGACTTGGACATATAAACTTTGACCACTTGATCAAGATCAAAACTCTTGAGGTAGTAAAAGATCTTCCAAGAATATCAAAGCCACAAGACTCTATGTGTAAACCCTGCCAAGTAGGAAAGCTAACCAAGACACAGTTTAAATCCAAGAGCTCTACTTCAACAGAAAAACCACTCCAATTAGTTCATATGGATCTATTTGGACCATGAAGACAGGAAGGCACAGGGAAGGAAAACTACTTTATGTTGATCATTGATGATTACTCCACACTTACTTGGGTTTCTTTTCTCAAAGAAAAAGCTGAAGAATTTGAGAAATTTAAAATATTTAAGGCTTTAACTGAGAATCAGAAAGGAAAGAGGTTAAAGGCAGTAAGATCAGACAAAGGAGGATAATTTATGTCAAGTTATTTCAAGGATTTCTATGATAAACATGGGATCAAGAGAGAATACACAATCCCAAGAACTCCATAACAAAATGGAGTAGTTGAGAGGAAAAATAGAACAATGCAGCAAATTGCCAGGTCAATGATGAATGAGAAAACATTAGTCAAACTTACTGGATAGAAGCAATACACACAACAATCCACATTCTTAACAAATACCACCTCAAACCACATAGTGATAAGACACCTTATGAATTGTGGTATGAAAGACCTGCTTCAATTAAACACTTCAAAGTCCTTGGGAGTAAGGGCTACATAAAGAATAATAATGAAAACCTTGGGAAGTATGATGACAGGGATGATGAAGCATCTTCTTAGGATATGATACCAATAGTAAAGGATATATATGCCTTAATAAACAATTGCATAAATTGGTTGACTGCATTGATTTAAAGGCCGATGAAGGAGTCCCAGTAAGAGAGGTGAGAAATATTGAGTCTACTATAGAGGAAAAAACTAAAACTGAAGATGAACAGGTCCAAGAATCAGATGGAGAAGAGACACCTAGACAAGAAGAGTCATGACAACAATTAGCATCAAATTCTTCCTCCATAATTACTCAAAAGAATCATCCTGAAAGTCAAATAATTGGTGAAAAGGACAAAGGTGTACAAACCAGGAGAAGGATAATCAAAGACACCGAGAAATCACATATGGCCTTCATATCCATGGTGGAACCCAAGAACTTTAATGAAGCCAGTAAAAACATAAATTGGTTAAAATCAATGAATGAGGAACTGGATCATATTGAAAAGAATGACACTTGGGAACTTGTTTCTAGGCCAGCAAATAAAAATGTAATAGGATCAAAATGGGTCTACAAAAATAAGATGAACAAGGAAATATTGTAATAAATAAGGCTATATTGGTATGCAAAGGATATTCTCAAATAGAAGGACTGGATTTGATGAAACATTTGTGTCTATTGCAAGATTAGAAGCTATTAGAATGTTTCTTGCCTATGCTTGTCATAAACAGTTTAAAGTCTATCAAATGGATGTCAAATCAACTTTTCTAAGTGGATATCTAAAAGAAGAAGTCTATATGGAACAACCAGACAGTTTCCAACTGTCAGATAACCTTGACTTTGTCTGCAAGCTGAAGAAAGCCTTATCTGGGTTGAAACAAGCACCTCGTGCCTGGTATTACAGACTGGATAGGTATCTTCCAGACAAAGGGTTCAAGAGAGGAACAATTGACATCAATATATATATCAAAACAAAGGGTAATGATTTTCTCATTGTGTTGGTCTATGTAGATGACATCATCTTCTGAAGAAATAATGCTTCATTGGTACAATGGTTTGATTCTGCCATGCAGTATGAATTTGAAATGTCTATGATAGGGGAACTATCATCTTTTCTTGGTCTGAAAATTACTCAGAGGTCTAAAGGATTATTTCTTTCTCAGGAGAAATATCTAAGAGAAATGTTGAAAAGGTTTTAAATGGAAGATTCCACACCTATGAGCACACCTATGGTCATTGGATGAAAGTTAAGAAAGGATGATTACTCACCTGATGTTGATCAAAGTTCATATAGGTCTATGATAGGTAGCCTATTGTACATCATAGCATCTCGTCCATACATAATGCATGATGTTGGAATGGTAGGAAGGTATCAAGTTGCACCTAAACAAAGTCATATGTTAGCTGTCAAAATAATATTTAGATACTTGAAAGGAACAATGGAATATGCCCTATGGTATCCTAGGAATCAAAATTTTCAACTCTTAGTCTATTAAGATGTTGATTGGGCTAACTATGTGGATGAAAGGAAAAGCACGAGTGGAGGTGCATTCTTCTTAGGAGATTCCCTTGTGTCATGGTTGAGCAAGAAGCAAGGTTCCATTTCCTTATCGACTGCATAAGCTAAGTACATTGCAGCTGCCACTTGTTGTACCCAAGTATTATGGATGATTCAGACACTTACAGACTTGGAGGTAAAACATACAACACCGATCCCAATTCATTATGACAATACTAGTGCAATCAGTGTGTCAAAGAATCCTGTATTTCACTCCAAGACCAAGCATATACCCATCAAGTATCACTTCTTGAGGGAACAGGTGACCAACACTGTTGTTTCTTTGAATTATATTCCATCCAAAGATCATATTGTTGATATCTTCACTACTCTTGCAAAATATCAGTTTGGGTATTTACGCCAGAAGTTGGGTGTGACCCCTTATCAACCTAAGAGAGTCAATCCTGTCAGGGGGAGTATGTGTTGGTTGAATATCTTATGCCTCTACAAGGTACTGCAACAACTCAGGGGGAGCATGTTTTCTTTGAAATTGATGTCAAAGTGGGAGAAAAGGAGTTGTCTGGATGTCGTCTGGATGCTACAGTTGGAGGTATAAGTAGAACAGTGAAGCCTTTCAGGGGTGCCATCAATGCCAAAGGGGGAGATTGTTGGCATGTTTACATGAAGAGTGCGCGTGTCACTAATGGAAAGAACAATGATGGAAAATAGGAACAACAATGATGGAAAACAGGAACAACAATGATGGAAAACAAGAACAACGAAGACAAGACCTGTAGGAGAAGGTTCGGAGGCCGAAACCTTTGAATACTTCAAAAAACTTCTGAGTCGGAAGAAATCATAAGATCAGGAGGAGGAGAGACAGTGGTCGTTGGCATGGATGATTTTATGGGCTAAATTTCACTCATGGGATAATTTTCCATGTTTTTTCCAAAAACGAGATTCGCTATTTTAAAAATGATTTGCCCAAATTCTATAGGATAAAATTATTTTACCTTAAAAGTCACGAATACTTTATAAAAAATATACAAAATCCTTATAAATTTCAATATTTTTACAAAAATATCGCCAAACATTTATAGTTGGCATATGAAGGATTAGTAATATTCGCTAATGTTTCTACATTTTAAAACAAATTTCCATCCTTAAAATCATCCCTGGTCGTTGGATCAATGTCCAGACATGAGGAGTGCGTAGAAGAGGAGAACAGATCTTAGTTGTTGGATCTGAGCGCGAAGGATCAAAAGTCATTGGATCCAGAGATAAATGCACGGAGGTTAAGAATTTGATGAGCGTAGGAAAGAGGACTTGTCAAAGTCACGAATTCCTGAAGTAAGCAGGGACCGTCCATCGTCAAGACTAACAGGTGGCACACGATCCTTAACTCCGAAGAAAAACACTTCAAGGATTTTTCAGCTTGAGACTTGAAAACGTGAAGTCTGGAGGGCCCGAGAGCTGTAGTATACGACAACCGTCAGATTAGTTTGAAGTGGAAGGACATGATAAGCTATAAAAGCAACATTGTAGAAATATCGAGCCGTTGATATGAGAACATGATCGATGAACAACATTTACTTCAGGTCTAAAAGTTGCAAGGAGGTTATTGTTCAAGGATTCTCACTTCGGAAGAATTGGCGACTTAAAAAGTTTAAATACCCAAAGTCCCGAAGGTCGAAGTCCCAAAGTGAATGATGATCCATGTTAGCAAGACTACATCAGCAAGAACACGTGGTGCAATCAGACGATGAAAAGTGTCAATTTGATTCAGCGTTTCAGGTACGTGCAAATCACAAATACGAGTGACACATGGCAGCTACTAGGGTCATGACATGTCCTCAAGTGACATCACTCCAGGATTTTTACTTCCAAAGCTTTACCACCAGCACTTTCCCAAACTTATAAAGTCCCGAAGTGGTTTGGGGCCGTCCATCATCGAGGAGGACATGTGGCACAAGATCCACAACTTCGAAAGTTTTGTGGATGGGGAGAATGTGAAAATCTCCAAAGGAAAATCTCGACCATTGATCATCAATGGGAGTATGTGTCAGCTGATATGATATTTTGGAGAAATCTCACTAAAGGATTTCCAATTGAGACTTGATTATTTTGAATCCTGAATACCCGAAAGGATCGTGACCATTGATCCGAAAGGGATGTGTGTCAGTGGATTATCAGCTTCGAGGAAAAGAAAAGGATAGTTGAAAGGTTGGAAAGTTGAGATTTATGAACCCCGACTACCCGAAGGGATTGTGACCGTCGATCCAAAAGGGACATGCGTCGTTGGATCATGAACTCCAGGTGAAATTCTCCAGGAGAAAGAGGAGTTTGAAAATCGAAACTCCCGAAGCTCGAAAGGTGAAATCAATCTCATCCATTGGTTTCGAGGGCCACATGTCACCCGATCATTGAGACTAAGGATCGCGTGTGGACAGAGGAAAGAAAAAGAAAAGGAAGATAGATCGAAGTCATTGATCGAAGGAGCGTCATCAATATCGTGAGATCGATGGTCCCATTGCATTGCAGGGCTAGAACATGCCCGGGTCTTAATTTTTCTTGAGCGAGCCACAATAAAAACCATGGTTTTAGGGAAAGGATGCGTGGAGGCTCATAGCGAATTGCGGGGAGAAAAGAGGGTTTCCCTCAAACCTCCTATGGACACGCCTGTAATCACGTGGTCACATGAACTCATCACCTAAGGTCATATCAAGGAAAGAGCTATCACATCACTAAGATCCACTTTTGAGTTCGGGAGATTGGGATTTGGGAGAGTCGGGGTGACTCACGACAGATGACCCGAAACAGGAAGTCCCGAAGTGATTGGCCCCAAGTCATAGCCAGTGGTCACGAGAAGGAAGGGTATTAGGAGCCAAAGGAGACAAAGATGACTAGCTGTAAATGATAGAGAAGACAAAGAGTTGCGACTTCCAGAGAAGCCAAGGAATCTCAAGGTAATGCCCAATGATGATGAACTCATTCAAGATAACCACCAGAGAAGACAAAGAGTTGCAATGATGATGAGGGATAGGACTCGACATGTGAAATACATGCAGAATAGAGAAGAGGATTGGAGTGTTCTCTCGAGATGTTGTGAGCAGGAGGAGACAAAGTGAACAACCAAAGAGAGAAGAATTGTGGTGCAATGAAGAGAATCTAGAGGCATTGTGAATAGTATGGAAGAGGCAACACAGAGAATATAATAAAGAAGAGAAGCTGAACACAGAGTTGCGTGTTGTAGGAAAGCGAGTAGAGCATAGAAGCAGAAATATGCAAAGGTAGAAGAGGTCATATAAGTTGAAGGAGCCAAAGGAGACATTGAGCTGTAACAGACCATATCAGAGACAGAGAAAGTAAGTAAAGTTTTATATCTTAGGGTGGTAGAGAGGTTCTAGGGAGGACTATTGGCCTCAGAAGTTTCAAGTGGGTGCTTGAACAAAGGGAGTTGTAGCTTCCATCTGGTCGCAGTTAGAAAAACCAGGGTGGTAGGGTGGTGCAAGGGAGAACTATTGTTCTCTATTATACAGGTTGGTTCCTGTGTGACTAGAAGTTGATCAAATCAGGTTAATGAGAGAAAGTTTTATTAGTGTAAGTTTCAAGAGCAACATCTTTCTTGAAAAGTGAAGTCATAGCTTCTACTTCAAATATGCAGCCTCCCACTTTTAGAGGAGAAATTTATGATTTGTGGTCCTTGACCATGAAGGCACTATTTCAGGTCAATATGTATGGGAGGTAGTCGAAAATGGCTATGTGGAACCAATAGATCAGGTAGCGTACAATGCCCTCACACAAGTTGAGAAGGATCTTTGAAATATCAAAGGAAGAAGGATGGAAAGGTGATGTTTTACATACATCAAGCCATTTATGAGAGCATACTCCCAGGAGTTGCATCAACAAAGAAAGCCAAGGAAGCATGGGACATATTTCAAATTTCTTATCAAGGTATGGACAAATTCAAGACTTCAAAGTTACAAATTCTTAGAAGAGATTTTGAAACTCTGTCAATGAAAAAAATAGATTCAGTAGATTCATTCTACACCCATGTTATTGGCCTAATAAATTAGATTAAATCGCATGGAGAAACCATAGAAGATAGAAAGTTTGTTGAGAAGGTACTTAGGATTCTTCCTCCTAAATTTGATACTCTTGTTGTGACCTTAGAAGAGAACAAAGACCTGAGTCAGTTCAGTATAGATGAGCTACAATGTTCCCTCATTAATAATGAACATACATTAAATATCTCAAATATGTCATTAGAAAATGCATTTTTTGTGCAGTCATCTATAAGTCATGGAAGATGAAGGGGGGGAGCTAACTCTAGAGGTAGAGTAAGGAGTTGTGTTAGAGGTGGACATAGTAGCAGTCCTAGAAACACTAGTGGAAGAGGTCAAAATACAAATACCAGTCATCCAAGTAATAATAAATTTGATAAATAAAAGATTCAGTGCCATTACTATAAAAGGTATGGACATTATGCATATGAGTGCACAAAGAGACAATATAATGAGAACAATCAAGGTCAAGATCATTCAAAAAAATGCAAATACTCCCTCCAGTCCTATGTTTATGGAACAGACTGAAGCAACACCTATAGTCTCAAAATTTGAATTCAATGTTGCTCAAGAAAGTCCTTGTGACATATGGTATCTATATTCAAGATGCAGTAATCACATGAGATGAAACTTAAAATTGCTTTATAGCTTGGATAAGTCAGTCCAATCTAAAGTTACACTTGGAACAGACATCCGAGTCAATGTATTAGAAAAAGGCAATATTAACATTTCAGCTAAAGAATGAGAACAAAAATTTATGCATGATGTATATTATGTTTCTGGGCTGAAGAATAACTTGATGAGCATGGGACAATTGTTATAGAAAGGATATAGAATATACATGGAAGATAATCATTGTGTGATTATGGATAGACATCCAAGAAATCATCTTATTGCAATAATTCATATGACATGTAATAGAATGTTTCCATTGACATTGAAGTCGGACATGAAGATAAAAACAATGCAAGATGTTGGTAAAGAAAAAGATATGCAGTTAGACACTACATTCAAAGAATAAAGCAAAGAAGTAAGTGCACGCAGTTTCAAAAAAGAAGGTGCAAAGATGAAGGCAACATTCCAATCTGAAGTACAGGATGATTCCTGGCTGTGGAATTTCAGATTTGGACATTTAAACTTTGGAAGTCTGAAGTTGCTACACACAAAGGATATGGTGAAAGGTTTTCAATTGATTGAAAAAATAGAAAGAATATGTGAAGGTTGTATTTTTGGAAAATAGGATAGAAATTCATTCTCATTTGACAAGTCATATAGATCAAAAGCTCCACTATGAATACTACATTCAGACATTTGTGGACCAATGCAAACACCATCTATAGGAGGCAGTACATATTTTCTGACATTTATTGATGATTTCTCAAGAAAAGAATGGATTTATTTATTAAAACATAAGTATGACGCAATGGGTTGTTTTCAGTAGTTTAAATCACTTGTGAAGAAGTAGAGTGGTCACTATATCAAGGTTCTAAGAACTAATAGAGGAGGTGAATATGTTTCAATATATTTTCATAACTTTTGTAAAGTTCATGGCATCTACAAGCATTCACTACGTGGTATACACCACATCAGAATGGTGTCGCAGAGAGGAAGAATCAAACCATCATGGAAATGGTGTGCAGTATGTTGGAAACCAAACATTTGTCAAATGAGTATTAGGTTGAAGTAATAGAAACTGCAGTATACATCATGAACACATTTCCGATAAAGAGTGTAAAAAATAAAGTTCCTCAAGAGGCCTGGACAGGTATGAAGCATAATGTGGCACACTTAAAATTGTTTGGTTGTGTCACATACACACATGTTCCATATGAGATGAGAAAGATGCTAGAAAACTCAAGACATAAATAAATATTTGTTGGATACTCTGAAGATACAAAATAATACAAACTATATGATCCAATGACAAGGAAATTCATAATCAATCGTGATGTTCAATTTGTGGAGAATGAAGCATGATATGGAAACATAGAAAGGACAGTCAGAATCATTGATGTTATTGGGAATTATGACAAAAAAGAAGAAGTGGTTCAAACACCATGTATAAGTTAGTGCCCAGTTCCCTCTATGCCTGGAATTGTGACACAAATCACAACACAAACTACTCCAGTGAGATCTGCAGGTGTGAAATCCACACCTAGAGTGCAACAAACTCCAGAAAGGAGTCCAAGTAGTTCTACATCTCCAGATACAACATTATCAAGTTTGTTACCAATAAATACAAGAAGTCTACGTGACATCTATAACGATGACACAACAAATTCATTTTCAGATTTTTCTTTGTTTTCACAAATAGATGATCCATTAACTTTTGAAGAAGTTGTCAAAGATGATTTATGGGCTCAAGCCATGGATGAATACATTAGATGCATAGAAAACAATCAGACATAGAAATTGGTAGATGTACCTGAAGACAAGGATGTGATAAGTGTGAAGTAGATTTATAAAACCAAGAAATATGTAGATGGAAATGTACAGAAGCCCAAAGCAAGGCTAGTTGCAAGAGGTTTTACATTGCAGCCTAGAATTGATTTCAATGAAACATTTGCACCAATTTCATGTATGGACACCATCAAAAGCATGTTCACCATTGTTGCGTAGAACAAGTGGTTTGTTTATCAAATGGGTGTAAAGTCAACATTTTTGAATGAACATTTAGAGAAAGAAGTGTATGTGGAACAACCACAAGGCTATGAGATTCCAGGACAAGAAAACAAGGTGTACATATTGAAGAAGGCATTATATGGATTAAAGAAAGCTCCTAGAGCTTGGTACAGTCACATAAATTCCTACCTCATTCATAATGGATTTCAAAGGAGTGAATGTGAGCCAACACTGTACATCAAAGAAAATCAACAAGGTAATATGTTAATTGTTTTCTTATATGTAGATGATTTGAATTTTACAGGTGATTTTGGCATAGAAAGATTTAAGTCAGTCATGAAGGATGAATTTGAAATGACTGATTTGGGGCTTATGAGACATTTTTTGGGTATTGAAGTGCACCACTCTAAAGCTGGTATATTTATTTCACAATCTAAATATGCTCATGAAATTTTTAAAAGATTCAATATGATAAATTACAAAGCAGCCCCAACACTTGTCAAAATAGGATTAAAGTTAAGCAAGGAAGTTGAAGGATCTAAGGTGGATCCCTCATCATTTAAAAGGATAGTAGGCCTGATATTATGTATGAACTGAGATTGATTTCAAGGTTCATGAAACTCCAAAAGAATTCCATTGGAAGGAAGAAAAAATAATTCTGAGATATGTGAATTGAACAAAAGATTTTGACATTATGCATTCTACTTTAGAAGATTTTAAACTTATTGGATACACTGACAATGATTGTGGAGGCAACATATATGACAAGAAAAGTACCACTGGGTACACATTTCATTTTTAAATAAGTATAGTGGCATGGGCATCAAGGAAGCAACACATTGTGACTTTTTCTTCAGTAGATACTCGCAACTTCAAGCGCAACCTGTCAAGAAATTTGGATCAGAAGAATGTTAAAAGATTTGTGTATGAATAATAGGAACCAACTACAATATTTTGTGACAACAATTTAGCCATCATGTTATCCAAGAATCATGTGTTTCACAAGAAAACCAAGCATATAGATACAATATATCATTTTATCAGAGAATTGGTGAATAACAAAGAATTTTGTTTAGAATTTTGCAGGTCAAAAGAACAAGTTGCAAATATTTTCACAAAAGCTTGGGCAAGATATGCATTTCAGAAACTACGTAGTTGTCTAGGAGTCGGCGCAGTAACAGATGTTTGACAGTTCATGTGAATTTAATTTTTGATATAATTTTTTGTATTTTGTAAATTCACCTACTTATAATTAAGGGGGAGTGTTGGAGATATTAATTAGAAGTTGTGAGCTTCACGCTTATGCACACTCTGTCTGCCATGGAAAAAAGAGACGTTAGTCTCTCAAACACATCAAGCAAGAGTGTTAGCCAACGCTTATTTAATGAGCCGATATTTATCTTTCTCGAGCTCTGTTATGCAAATGTGAATCAATCGAGATTTAATGTCATCTTAATTGTTTGAGTCCGTTTTACTTCTATTGGAAGTCTCATTTTTTATCTTTATAAATCTGAGTCTGTAGTTAGTCGACATATAGAACACATACAGAGAAAATAGAGTTGATAGCAAGCAGTAGCAGCTGTAAGAAGTCAAGGAGTGTGAGAGAACAAGCTCTTTGTTTTGTAAGTTTGCAAAAGTTGTTGGAGCCAAAGTGCGACACAATATTGTAGCGTGTAACCACGCGTAACGCCAAAGTTCATAATATACTTAGTTATATCTGTGTTAAAGTATAGCACATTGTTAATTTTGGTCACATAAATTATTCGTTAATTGTTATCATCACAGTGGGCAATCTTTTAAGTAGTCTGTGAACTGCGCGCTAAAATCCTGAGAGTTCAACAACGAAGTTTTATAGTGCTCAATATTTGCAACTGCCCTGCGCATAGATTGTCTGCACGCTGTAAATCCGAGAAGGAAACAAGTGGACCCATGCATCTTTGCTCCATCGGGGCAATCCTTTGCTATGGAGAAAAGACCAGCCCCTGCATGATCGGGAAAATACTTAATTACTTGAATATATGGTATCCTTAATTTTGGAATAATCACCATCAGACTATAAAATCTGCGAGTCCAATTTCACAATATTGTCCTGATCAAGTTTGTTGACCTGGCCAATCAAGTTTGGAATGGTCACCGTGTGACTGCACAATATGCCTGTTCAATTTCGCAATATCCTCTTGATCCTGGACTTTATCATCCTGGGACGAGTTTAGTGGTTTGTTGATTTGGTGAGTTCAATGGTGAGTTGTTGATCTTCATCCTTTGTTTGTGTCTCTGGCATTTCCAATTCCGAAATGAGGAGTTGATCGAACCTAATTGGTGAACCCAAGCATAATACAGTAATTTCCGGCAATGCAATCGCATAGAAAAAGCTTGAAATGTGGACAAGAAATATGCATAGAAGAGAGCAGTAGTAGTTTGAAAATACTCTTGTGCGAGTGCGACAGACTTGACTGAAATTTCAAATTACGGTACAGAAACTCGAGACATATTAGAATGAACTTTGTATTAGAGTTACCTATGAAATTGAGATTAAAAAAGTAAAGAGGATTATCAGAATTACCTCTATCATAGAATTGTTTTTCAAAAGAAGATCCGGAAACTGAAAAAACATACTCGGATGGAATGGAATTATCTCTGAAATTAGTCTCCGGAAATTTCAGACAAATATTAGAAAAACGAAAATTAATGAAGATCATTGCAACTACCACAATCACATTAAATGTGCTCAGTTTACATCCATAAGCATCATATGGAACTCAATGATTTTATATATTTCAATTGAGCTCGCTCGAAAGAGCTCAATGATTAACAGCAGTTGTCATCAACTGAATCAAACATCAAAGTACCCCTCTGATCTGAAATCTTTGCAGAGGCAGAGCAATTGGCAGTGTGGAGTTGAATGATATCTTGCAAAGCTCTTTGAAAAAAAATGTAGAGTTGGCTATGAGTCTGAAGGATTTTCTCTTGTATCATTTTCACCAAATCCGAGATCGGTTAGTTTTGCATCTTTGCTAGGAGAGATTTTCTGTGGCCATGGCAGAGGACCAAATAAAAGTAAAGATATCAAGGATTTCAACTGTTCCAAGGGCTATCCTAATTTGAAGCTTCGCATGTCCCGTGCTGACCATTTTTTTCTATAAGACATTATTAACTCTGGAGAACGAATTTTATGTTAGTTGTAACCTCAACAGCGTATGAATGTACAATGCCAGTTGTTTTGGCCAGCTGTACCAGTCATTAGGATATATTCCTTACTTCTTGATTTGGTTGTTTTGTTTCCTCTTTATATTGTTAGCCTATCATCTAATAAAATTGGTCTCTGCACATTCTCTTTCCTGAGTTGTCTACTATGTTTCTTGTTTATTGCACAGTTTCTTTTTTTGTCATCGTATCAAAGTGCAGGAGGTAAGACTCTTCACACAGCTTGGAGAGCAGGCGCTCAAAAGAGCACTGGAGACATCATGACGCGTGGAGGCAGCCCTGTAGAAAGAGATTCAAAAGATGAAGAGTCTAGGGATCTGTGAAATCCTTTCTTCAAGAGGAAAATTAAGAAGTAGTAGAAGAGAAGCTATAACAGTCGTTAGATCGGCCGCAGGAATAGATCTGGGCCATTAGATCAAGCCCTACTAGGATGAGGAGTGCATAGAGGAGCCAAACAGATCTCAGTCGTTAGATCTGGGTACGAGAGACAGTAGTTGTTAGATCAAGGAAAGGGGTAAATCCTTTATCAATTAAGTCATGACCGTCAAATCTCAGTGAAGGAAGATCGACAATGAAGAGCCAATGCAGAGATCAGGAGGAAAATTAAAGTGTGTGCAGTTTCAAACTCTACAATCCCATAGGATCATTGATCTTGATAGATCAACAAATCAATGGTGGACATCGACCCCACAATGGACGAGAATCTTTGCATTGCAGAAATCAGGAAGAAAATTAAAGCGCAAGCAAGTTTAAGCTCCACAATTATTCGTGGTCGTCGATCTTCACGATCCTCGATGTTAAATCCATGTGGCAACAGATTGGAAGAAGTCTAGAGTAGATGCACTCCGAAAGAATTGAGTTGTGCTAAATAGAGACTCTCGAAGCTCCGAAGTAGTAGAGCACATCCTAGTCGTTGTCATGAGTGACATGTAGTAGTAGATCCCATGCTCTAGAGGTTTAGCACTCCAGAGAAATAGAGTCATAAGTTGGATAGACTCAAGGACTCCCGGAGGCCAGAATTAATCTCAGTCGTCCATTGGAAAGGACACATGGATCATCAGATCCCACACTATGCGAGTTCACTAATTTGGCACTTCGGAGGATTGTTGGTATTGTGCATTGAAAAGGTACGAAGCTTCGAAGAGGCAGAGTAAATCCAGGTTCTTGATCATGCTGGACACGTGGAAAAAATATGGAAGTTCGACGATGTGATACTCTGGGAGAACTGTGAAAAATTGACATGAAGAGCCATGAAGGCCAAATCCCGAAGTGGTCCTGATCACTCATTCTAGAAGACACGTGGACCTCTGTGAGCTACCCTTTCTCACTCCATAGAATTTGTCACAGTGGAGATTTGACACTTTGGAGGTTTGTAAGAGTTCGTAGACAAGAACTCTCGAAGGCCAGAGTCCTGGACAAGATCTCGTTTGTTGGTTTACTGAGGTTTGAGCATTCTTAGATATGGTACATCTCTGGATGGTTTACTGAGGTGTGAATTAGAGCACTAGAAGGCTCTGAAGCACGGAGTCCCGAAGTAATTGTGAGTCATTGATCTCAGATCAACTAGGACCATTGATCTTTTCTATTATTCGAGACTTCTCCCATTCGACTATTCAAATGAATTGATGTGTTGACGTATTGAAATGCCCAAAGCCTGAAGCCCAAAAGAACTTAGTTTTCATCCCTTGGTCATATGAGGATTTAACGATAATTTGTTTTCGTTAAAAGGAAGATAAGAATTCGGTGTCGGGTAAACTTAGATGGCTCATTTTTTCCATTAAATGGTTACAGTCAATAAAGAACTTCTATTTGAACTCTGACTCTGTAATATCTTGTGCTCGGATAGTCGGATCTAGCAAGATCAATACAAGGAAACTTGAAATTTGCTATAGATCCAATTTTTAAAAGTGGCTAGAGCTTGAACTTTGCTGGTGTCTTTGGACCCTCGAAGACCTAGTATTACGCATGAAAAATAGGAAGAGCACCTGTATGTTTTCATCAAGCAATGTGAGAGATATTTTGTATTCATGAGAAAGAGCACGGAAATTTCTAAAAGTTTGTTTTCTGTTCTATTTTTTTTTACAAAAATGGCCACCTATAACAATTTAGGAACAACAAAAGGGCCAATTCTTCTTGGGAAGATCTATTAATTTTGGTCCCTCAGAATGAGATCCTTCTTACAAGCAAAGGAGTCTTGGGATCCAATGGATCATGGTTATGTGGAACCAAATCCAACAGATCTAGCTTCCATGACCAATCAAGAGAGAATTGTTGTAACATCCTCAGCCGCCAACATGTCGGGCAATGATACCAAGCACAACCTTAACTTAGCCTTTTGAGCTCTCATACCAAATTGTAACATTCCCAGCCATCAACCCACTTTCCGGGAAATGCTACTACATGGAGCATTCTCATACATATATATAGAACATGCATATTAAATCTAATTAAGAGATTGTTCTAAACAATACAAAGTAAGCACAAGATTACTGCTAATATACATCATCAAGGAAATTAACAGTAATTCATATGCACAACAAAATACATGATAACATATAAGCATCAGAGACATGCAAAACATAATCTTAAGAACACATTGATACTTATCTTTGAAGCTGTAGTAATTCCACCAATTGTGTGTAGACCTTCCATGAACCTCCCAACCTTAGACCATGCTGCTCATCACTCTCAGCAGTAGGTCATCCCCGAGCTGGGACTAAGCTCCACTGGGTAGGGAATCTTAGGCTAGACAAGATCAATGAGAAGACACATAGTTATAGAGGAAGGATTCTCTCCCAAGAGACACTTATGCCCACTACTCACAGACTCTCATTCCCCACATGCTTATTCCACCCCAGGAGTATACACCTTCACTGTCACCAAGATAGACCTTTGGTTGCTAAACCTCCCTTTCCTTGGGATTCAACAATAGACCAGACCAAAAGTCTCAAAGATCTGTAGCAGCTACAAGACCCCTTCCAAGAGTTCTTACTTCCTCTACACACTCACTCATCTAGAGAGAGTCGCTCACAGGCTTGGAAACCTACCTCTTCAACCATAACCACCTCCCTCACCTGGAGAGAGTGTTACACATAGGCCACACAACATGTTTCCTTCAACTCGGTTCCCAACGTAGTCGGGAAACCATGAGGCTCAACATGAACATACACTGGCCAACAAGCCACATCTAGTCAATCCCTGTGTGGCCACAACAGTCCATTGGGAACACCGACATAAGCTTCCCAAAACTGGTGAAAGACAGACACTACAACATAACAAGGCTCAGTAATTACGAGACATTCGGTTTTCCCAACCAGCAATACATAACCGACTCACGATTATGGTTTCGGAGATGCGTGAAGGTGTACAGAGATACCACATAGAGACTTCATGGTTCAGGTAAGGATCCCTTAGAGCAAACACCGAAAAAAGAGTTTGATCATGGACACTCGCGAGTTTATATAGATGATGGAGAATGGGAGGTCGAACCCCTAACATGTATCCCTTCTCTGGTTTTAACTGCATGCACCCAGGTCGACACCTGTCTCCCTGGGGTTGCATGCTCCCCATTTTGTACACGTTCCCCTTCCAGGAACTTAGGATAAATCTTAAACATTTACATATCTTTGGAATAATATTTAATCATTATCCCTAAGGTCTTAAGATCTTAAGCTTATCCCTTATCCAAACGTTTCATCCCCCTCTCCCTTACCTAGACATTGTGGAAGCTTAGTCCCCCATCACTCATTCATCATCGTTGATCCACACGCAGAGATGTTTTTATATTAATAATGTGCATCATTACATGTACAAAAATTAGGCTCTTGGCTTTCAACACTTATGCTCTCTGTCCTAATAAACACATAATCCCACCAGCTTATATAAACTTGGCTCACCATCCTATAAAACATAATTACAATTCATAATGCAAATGGGGCACATCCTTGGGGTATTACAATCCCCTCCCCTTATTTTTGCACTATTCCCAATGCAACTTTCACACTGCATTAGCAAGATTTCCAAAAATCTTCAAAAAGATGCGGGTATTCTTCCCGCATAGCATCTTCATACTCTCATGTCATGTCCTCAGGACCGTACCAGGTCCACTGGACCTTTACAATCGCTATGTCTCAATTCCAGAGTTGTTTTCTTTTCTGTTCCAATATGCGCACAAGATGCACTTGTAGGACACCTTCTTGTTCCACCTGAATCACATTCTAGTCAATCACATGATAAGGATCAGGTATATATTTCTTAAGTAACAAAACATGAAACACATTATGTACAGTCATGGATGCAGGTAATGCAACTGTCCCAATCCTTTCTAGGATTTCAAATGGCCCACAATATCTGGCTACCAACTAGGAACAGTTTCCCAGCCTCATGGAACTTCTATTGGCTTTTACTTTTAGAAAAACATGATCTTCCACTTTAAACTCTCTATGGGTTCTGTTTTTATCAGCATAACTTTTCTGCCTATCTTGGAAAGCCTTTAAATTCTACTTAATTTTTAGCATCTGTTCTTCCATTTCCTTGAGCAACTTTGGCCTAACTACTTCTTTGTTAGCTAGATTATCCCAACTCACTGGAGTATTGCACTTTCTGCAAAAAAATGCTTCAAATGGGTTCATCTTCAATGATGCTTGATACCAATTGTTGTAGGCGAATTCCACCAAGTCTAGGTAGTCTTCCCATTTCGATGGTTTTTCCATCACATACATCCTCAGTATGTCTTCTATCACTTGATTCACCCACTCCGTCTGCCCATCAAACTCAATATGATAGGCTATATTGAAATTCAGATTCGCTCTGAATCCCTTGAATAACCCTTTCTATAAATTTGAGGTAAATTTTGAGTCTCTGTCAGATACAATTGTCTTGGGAATTCTGTGCAATTGTGCCACTTCCTTCATAAAAATATCAACAACCTCCGCTGCCTTGTGAGTAGTCTTTAACAAAATGAAATGGGTAGCTTTCGTAAGATTGTCCACCACCACCATAATTGAATCATGTTGCTTACCTGTTCTGGGCAAACCAGTGATGAAATCCATTGTCACGACTTCCCATTTCCACTCAGGAATGGGTAAAGGTTGCAGCCACCATGCTGGGTGCCTATGCTCAACCTTAACCTTTTGGCATTCCATACATTTGGCGATGTATTCAATGATCTCTTTCTTCATTCTTGCACAAAAATAATGGCTCTTGATTGTTTCCATAGTCTTCTGATATCCAGGGTGACCAGCATAAGGCATGTTATGCATTTCTCTCAGAATCACAAGTTTCAAACCACAGACATTAAGTACATAAACTTTGTTCCTATACATAAGTATTCCATCAGTCTCTAACTTATAATTGTCCACTTTCTGTGGCATTTCATCTTGTTGTATCTTTGCTACCAACTCCATGTACTGCAATTCGGTCCTTGTAGCTTCCAAAAATCTGCTCTTTATATTAGTCTGATACATGATAATGGATGTAGCATGCATTTCATGTACTCTCCTATTGAGTGCATCAACCACTTTATTCTCCTTCCCTTTGATATGCTTGATATAAAAATCATATTCATGGAGAAATTCCAGCCACCTACTCTGTCTAGTGTTCAAGGTTGGCTGATCAAATAAATACTTCAGACCATTATGGTCTATTTTTAGTTCAAACCTCCTTCCCATGAGGTAATGTCTCCATTTCCTCGGAGTGTGAATGATGGCCGCCAAATCTAAATCATGAGTTGAGTAGTTCCTTTCGTGCTCTTTCAACTTTCTAGATTCATAATAGATTATGAACCCATTCTGACCAAGGAATCCTCCCAATCCTTCTTTGCATGCATCAGTGCACACCACAAAATCTTCATTTGGGCCTGCGATCCTCAGGATTGGAGCACCGGTTAACAATTTCTTCAATCGTTGGAAGCTTTTCTCCCATTCCTCTGCCCACTGAAAGTTATTCTCCTTCCTTTGCAGGGAAGTGATAGGGTGATACATCCTCGAGAACCCTTCAATGAACCTTCTTTAATAACCATCTAGACCCATAGAGGATCTAACTTCTGTCATGTTATTGGTCAATCAACATTCTATGATGGCCTCAATATTTTGAGGATCTACTGCTATCCCATCTTTCGAAATAATATGCCCGAAGTAATGGATATGCTCTTGATAAAACGAGCACTTGCTCAACTTGGCATACAACTGGTGCTCTCTTAGCACCTACAACACCATCCTCAGATGTTGTTCATGCTCTTCCTCCAACTTGGAATACACGAGAATGTCATCCAGGAAGACTATGAAGAACTTGTCTAGATAGTCCCTGAATACACCATTCAAGCACATAAAAACAACGGGTGTGTTTGACAGCCCAAACGACACCACTGTGAACTCATAATGACCATACCTTGTTCTAAAGGCGGTCTTGTTGATGTATTCATCCTTTATCCTTACCTGGTGATATCCTAAATTGAGGTCTATATTTAAAAATATCTTCGCATCATTCAACTGATTGAAGAGGTCATCAATCCTTGGCAAAGGATACTTGTTCTTTACAGTTACCTTTTTCAGTTGTCTGAAATTGATACACAATCTCAGTGTTCTGTCCTTATTCTTCATGAACATAACTGGGGCACTCCAAGGTGACACTTTTTGGCATATGTACCCCTTCTTCAGAAGTTCTTCAAGATGCAATTGCATCTCTTTCAGCTCTGGCATACTCATTCTATAAGGAGCTTTCAATACTGGAGCTGCTCCAGGCATCAAGTTTACAGAGAATTCAATATCTCTTTTTGGAGGTAACCCTAGTACCTCATGAAATACATCTTCAAACTCCTTTAGTATTGCATGATCTCCAATAATTGACACCTTATCCTTAGGTGTTTCCTCCACATGGGATGCAAACACTTGACAACCTTTTCTGTAGTACTTGTTCAACTACATTGCTAAGATTTCTCTGTTAGCAATAGCTCTGGGAATTCCTTGGACTATTTTTCGATTCCCTTCCTCATCCAGACAAGTGAATGCCTTGTTATGAAAGTCAAGGATGGAATAGTGTTGGTCCAACCAGTCCATCCCAATTAAACATTCATAAGACCCTAAAGGCATAGTGTTCAATTTATCCTTCGTGCTTAGTCCATTCATGTCCACAGGACAAGACTTAACTAACTCAGTGACTTTCCTCTTGGTTCTTGTAGCCAATTGCACTAACCAAGATTTTTCATGTTTCCTTCTTGACAAATGCAAAATTTCCACCACTCTAGGATTTATATAACTATGGTTGGCCCCTAAATCAATTAAAATAGTAAATGGTCGGTTGTTAATCATACCTTCCACGTCAATCATGTGCGACTGAAATTCATCTTGCTTTTTGTCTTGGTACGCATAGATCCTTTGCATTATACTACCCATGTCCTCCATTGTTTCATCCTGCTCAACATTGTGGACAACTCTCACTTTATCATTTATATGGGGGAAATCTCTGTACATATGTTTTTCTTTACAACCCTAACACTCCATAAGTGTTTGTTTTAGCATTTGTCCACCCATTTCATCCTTTTTGGGTTCTCTAAAAGATGGTTGTCCTTGAGGACTATTTTTGAAAAAGGGTGTCTTAGTTCCCTTCTTCCTCTTATCCATCTTGAATTTCTTCTTGTCTTCCCAAGTCTTCTGGAAAGTTGGATTTTCTCTTTGTTGTTCATATAAGAATTTCTCCCTCCTTATCATTTCTTCCATAGTTTTTGGGTCATCCAACTCAATCTTGTCACCAATGGAATGTGGCAATCCACTTAGATACCTCTAATTCTTGACAGTATCATCTTTGATGAACCAAACATACTTTAGCAATTCCAGAAACCTACTTTCATACTCATCAATGGTCATGCTTCCTAGCTTGAGTTCAAAGAACTCTTTCATATTTCTGTCATAATATCTCTTAGTAAAATACTTCTTCTTGAAATACTTCTTGAGTTATTTCCAATTGATATCTTTCTCTTTAATGTGTTGTACCTACACAAGTTGATCCCACCACATGGATGCCTTTCCCTTCAGTTGATAAATTGAAATTCTTCCTTCTGCATGAGAGGAATAATTCTATAGCTGGAAATATTTTCTCATGCCAAGAAACCATGTTTCGACAACTTCCTCCTTCTTGTGTTCTATGTCAAACGTAGGAGGATTAATCGTGTTCATCTCACCCTTTAGTTCATCCACTCCAGATCTCATGTGCTTTCTGGTAGGAGATGGGCTTGAACTATTGTGTGCCCTTCTCTTGGAGCAAGTTTGGGAGTGATGATGGTGTCTATCAACACTCCTTGATCTTCTCCCCTCAAAAGTTCATTGAATCCATGTTCTTCTCGAGTCACCCTTCGTATCCAACTTCTTTTCTATTCTCTCCAAACTCTTTAACAACTCTACATTGAATTCTCCTTGTTTTTCTTGAGTTTTCCTGAGCTTTCTTCTATTTGCTCGACGAGTTTGGGCATCTTTCTTCAATTTTTCAATGATCTTTCTCATATTTCCTTCCTTATATATCTTTTTTCCATTACCATTGGATTTCTATCCTTCAACTCCCAAGTGGACGTCCACTCCTTTAGCTTCATTTTCCATTTCTTTTCACTTTGTGGAAATTCAAATCAGTTCTAGCACTCATCAAACTTTTGGAATCACAGCGTGAAGAAAACTAGAATTTGTCAAGCTATCTCTCCTTAACAAATTCCACACATTCAAAACCAATCGGATTTAAGAAAAAAAAATTATTTCATGAATTTTTAGAGCTCTACTCGGCTTTGTAACTTTCGTGTGATAGCCCCTTTTTTCTTGGTCCCCAACCCATGCGATCATGAGACGTGACCAAAGCTAGAACACTAGGTGCTACACAAGATTTCGACCTTCAGAGATTTCAAAGCACACACAACTATCTTTCAGATTTTTGATTACCAAACTCGTGAAGTCGAGTGGATCAATGGTCCACGTTTACCCACCATCCAACAGCTGAAATCCACTGTGGTCTTTCTGTCTTCAAAGGTTTTGGGACTTCGGACCTCGGGACTTCGAGACTTCGGACCTCGGGAGTTTGCACACTTGCTTCTTCCCAATCTTCCAACATCAGAAATTTCGATCTACTTTACACTTCAGGCCCACGTAGTACATCTTTCACCTACTAAGGAAGTGGCATGTAGCATATCTAGGAAGGTCCATGTCACCTTTAGCGATGTCATCAAGTCCCACCACATTCACTTTACGTTTCGGAGTTTTGGGCATCGAAAGTTCATGCATCTGCACATCTCATTTATCCCAATAGCCGAAATCACGAAATTATGATCTACTTTCTGCTTGATCCAACGATCAAGTTTTCATCCTCTGATCCACAATGTAGATGTTTTTGGGACATTAGAGTTTCGGTCATCGGGAGATCGTGCACCATCAAATATTGCTTTTCCCAATAGTCGAATCCCCGAAAGGTTTCCAAGATAACTCTCCTACACGTTCTCCAGATCTGACGGTCGTGAGGGGTCTCCTTTCCTCTCAAACAGATCCTACGGCTCCAACACTTCTGGTGTTGAGCTCTCTCTCTCCCTATGGCCATATACCACACCGGCTGTGGTTTTATGATACTGCTACTCCTCCTGAGATTTGTAACACAACCAAGTGACTCCTTGGCACTATGAAACATTCTAATGTCCAAAAATTGGTTCTTCCAAACACAATTTCCACCTAAAATCTCTAGTCTAATGACCGCTTATCTTCCCCATCTAGGCTCAACGTTGAAGCCTTGGGTCAGAACTCAAATTTTGTCTACTTTGACAACAATTATTTCTGAAACTCTTGCTTCAACTTCCACTAACATGGCCCATCCAAGCTTAGTGTTGTAACCATGGCTCTGATACCAGATTGTAACATCCTCGGCAACCAACAGGTAGGGCAATGCTACCAAACAGAACCTTAACTTAGCCTTTTGATATCTGATACCAAATTGTAATATTCCCGACCATCATTCCACTTGTCAAGAAATGCTACTACGCGTAACATTCTCATACATATATATAGAATGTGCATATTAAATCTAATTAATAGATTGTTCTAAAAAATACAGAGTAAGTACAAGATTACTGCTAATATACATCATTAAGGATATTAACAATAATTCATATGTGCAACATAATAACTGATAACATATAAGCATCACAGACATGCAAAACATAATATTAATCACAAACTGATACTTATATTTGAAACTGTAGTAATTCCACCAACTGCATGCAGACCTTCCACAAACCTCCCAGCCTTAGACTGTGCTACTCATCACTCTCAATAGTAGGTCACCCCCGAGCTAGGACTAAGCTCCATCGGGTAGGGAATCTTAGGCTAAGAAAGGTCAATGGGAAGACACATAGTTATAGAAGAAGGATTCCCTCCCAGGAGCCACTTATGCCCACTGCTCATAGACTCTCATTCCCCACATGCATGTCCCACCCCAGGAGTATACACCTTTAGTGTCACCAAGACAATCCTTCAGCTACTAAACCTCCATTTCCTTGGGCTTCATCAACAGACCGGACCGGAAGTCTCAGATATTTGTAGCAACTACAGGACCCCTTCCAGGAATTCCTACTTCCTTTGCGCACTCTCTCACGTGGAGAGAGTCACTCACAGGCTTGGAAACCTGCCTCTTCAACCACAACCAACTCCCACACCTGGAGAGAATGTTACACATAGGCCAGACAACTTGTTTCCTTCAACTTGATTCCCAATGTAGCCGGGCAACCACGAGGATCAACATGAACATACACTGGCTAGCAAGCCAGAGGTAGTCAAGCATTGCGCAACCACAATAGTCCACTAGGAACACTGACACGGGCTTCCCAAAATTGGTGACATACAAACGCTACAGCATAACAAGGCTCAACAATTATGGGACATTCAATTTTCCCAACCATAAATACTGGACAAACTCACAAATCTAGTTTCGAAGATGTGTGAGGGTGTATAGAGATCCCACGTAGAGACTTCATGGTTCAGGTAAGGATTCCCCAGAACAAGCAACGAAAGAAGAGGTCGATCATGGACACCCACGAGTTCATATGGAGGATAGAGAATGGGAGGTCGAACCCCCAACACAGATCCCTTCTGTGGTTTTAACTACATGTGCCCAAGTCAACACATGTCTCCCTAGGGCTGCATGCTCCTCACTTTGCAAACATTCCCCCTTCCATGAACTTAGGATAAAACTTAAACATTTACATAGCTTTGGAATAATATTTAATTATTATCCCTAAGGTATTAATCTATTAAGCTTAGCCCTTCTCCCAACCTTTCAACCCCCTCTCCCTTTCCTAGACTTTGTGGAAGCTTAGTCCCCCATCACTCATTCATCATGGCTGGTCCACATGCAAAGATGTTTCTATATTAATAATGTGCATCATTACATCTACAAAAATCAGGCTCTTGGCCTTCAACATTTAGGCTCTCTCACCTAATAAACACATAAGCCCACCAACTTATATAAACTTGTCTCACTAGCCTATAAAACATAATTACAATTCATAATGCAATTGGAGCACGTCTTTGGGGTATTACAATTGTTCATGAAAAACAAAGGAAAAGAGATAATAAGGCCAAGTTCTCGATTCAAAACTCAGTGGATGACTCGATTTTCTAAAAAATGACAAGTGATGTTACCTCAAAATAGGCCTGGGACATCCTAAGTACAACCTACCAGGGAAATGACAACGTCAAAACAGTCAAGCTACAGACCTTGAGGACACATTTTGAGACCTTAAAAATGTTGACCAATTTATGACCAGAGTCATGGGAATTGTAAACCAGATGAGGTTAACTAGTGAAGCCATTCCTCATCAAAGGATTGTTGAGAAATTCCTCAGAAGTCTTCCAAAGAAATTTGAGATGGTTGTTACAACCATCCTTGAATCGAAGGATCTGTCAAAATTTTCAACAAATGAACTCATGGGTTCTCTGTTGTCACATGAGACCAGACTACATCTAGAAGATGAGTCAATATACAATGCCTTCAAGACTCAATTCTATTTCAGTAGAGGGAGAGGAAGAGGAAGAGGCAGAGGTCACAGAGGAAGAGGGAGAATTCCAAGAAACCATCACTTAGGTGAAGGTCACACAAATCAAAATGAGAATCAAAATTTCCACCCTCAAAGAGGCATAGGGAGGAGCTCCAATGACAAAGAAAGAATACAATGTTATTACTACAAACTATATGGGCACAATAAATATGAATGTGGTAAGAAGCAAGAAGATCATCACTCAGTAAGAGCCCATGTCTCAAATCATGAATGAGACACCTCTGATGGGATTCTTATCTCATGTCACAAAAGTGAAGAACAACACAAGGACCTCTGGTTGTTGGATAGTGGATGTAGAAATCATGTGACAAGTAACAAAGATTTACTTTCTTGCATTGATTCTTCTATTTCATCTTATATTACATTTGGAGATGACTCTGTAGTAAAAGTTCAAGGCAAGGGAACTGTACCTATTCTCACTAAACGAGATGTAAAGAAAGAAATACATGATGTCTATCACGTTCCATATCTAAAACATGATCTATTAAGTGTAGGACAACTAGCTTAAAATGGCTATAATGTACTTTTTGAAGGAGGATCATGTACGATATATGAAAACCTCCCAGTAGAAAATTGATTTCTGAAATCCACATGACTAGGAATAGAATGTTTCCCCTAACCCTTAGAACTACAAATCTGACCCAATATTATGCACCAAGTGCATCCACCCCCAATGAAAATATGATTTGGCATGCAATATTTGGACATCTAACCTTTCAAAGTCTAAGCCTCTTGTAGAAGCACTCCATGGTCAAAGTTCTACCTATCTTCAAAGAGAAAAATCCCCCATGTGAGTCTTGCATTCTCGGAAAACATAAGAGATCTAGTTTTCCACAGTCCTCCACTCACCAAAGAACACTTAGAGTTGGTTCAAACTGAACTATGTGGACCAATTCAAAGAAAGTCAATAGATGGTAGATTTTATTTTCTAACGTTTATTGATGATTTTAGCAGGAAAACATGGGTTTGTTTCCTTAGACAAAAGTATGAAACCTTCACAAAGTTCAAGGAGTTCAAGGTTGAAGATGAAAAATAGAGTGGGAAATATGTAGAGGCACTTAGGTCAAATGGAGGAGGAGAATATTGCTCAAAATAATTTATAAATTTCTGCAAATCACAAGGCACAATCATGCAAATCACAAGGTATAATCATGCAAACCATAGCCAAGTGTACTCCACAGCAAAATGGAATGGCTGAGAGGAAAAACCAGACTATAATGAACATGGTAAAGATCCTTCTCAGAGAGAAATGTTTGTCAAATTTATTTTATGCTGAAGTTGTATCCTACTCAGTTTATCTCTTGAATAGATCCCCAACCACTAGTGTCAAGATGAAGGTCCCTCAAGAAGCATGGAGTGGGACAAAACTTAATGTTTCTCATCTTAGAACCTTTGGATGCATTGCATTCGCTCACATACCTTCTGAATTGAGGAAGAAACTTGATGATCGAATTGAGAAATGCATTTTTGTTGGCTACAGTGAGACATCCAAAGCCCATAGACTCTACAATCCGATTTCAAAGAAACTCATTCTCAGCAGAGATGTCAAATTTCATGAAAATCAGTTCTGGAGTGAGTCTAAAAATCTCCCTAAGCACAGTCAAAATCCATTGTTGCCACTTCCTGAAAACACAAAAAATTCAGGATAACAAACACATCATCTTGTCCTTCCAAGATTGCAGGTACACGGATATCTTGAAAGTTCTCACGACAACCTTTCTTCAAGCAGAAATTCATCCAGTGAAATTCAAAATTAGTGAACTCGAAGCCTGAGATAAATCCATCAACAGTTGGATGATATTTATCACCACAATATTTTTTCATTAATGTCATGTCAACCTACATATTTTAAAGAGGCATCTAAAGAGCCACATTAGGTTAAAGCCATGAAGCAAGCTATTGACTCTATTGAGAAGAACAAGACATGGGATCTTGTTGATCTACCCAAACATAAGACAAGTATTGGTGTCAAGTCGGTTTACAAAACTAAACTCAATGAAAAGGGGTAGATTGAAAAATACAAAGCAAGACTTGTTGACAAAGAATTCTCATAGAAACCAGGCATTGATTATGGTGAAATTTTTTCTCCAGGAGAAAGGTTGGACACTCTAAGGAATCCTTTAGCCATAGCATCTCAACACAAATGGCAAGCATATGAGATGGATGTCAAGTCAGATTTCTTGAATGGTGTTTTAGAAGAAGAGGTCTATGTGGATCAACCACCTGGATTTGAAGTCAAAGAGTAGCCACCCAAAGTGTATAGGTTGAAGAAAGCCTTGTATGGCTTAAATAAAGCCCCAAGAGCTTGGTACAATGGAATTGATAATTACCTCATCAAGAGTGGTTTCAGCAGAAGCCAAAATGAGCCAACTCTATACACCAAAACAAATTAGCAAGGTAAAATTATGATTGTATGTCTATGTTGATGACATGATATATACTGGAAAACTTGAGTTGACCAGTTTTAAACATTCCCTGAAATCTGAGCTTGAGATGACAGATCTTGGCATAATGAAACATTTTTTTGGGATTGAGTTTGACCAATCAACCAAAGCGATTTTTGTATGTTATCAAAAGTATGCAACAAACATCATCAAAAGATTCTGCATGGAAGACTGCAATCCAATAGAAAATCTTGTACCCCTAGGCACAAAATTGAGTAAGCAAGATGAAGGCCCTTTAGAGGATTCTACTTTGTAAAAAAGTTTAGTAGGTAGCCTATTGTATCTTACAGCTACTAGGCCGAATATTATGTATGAAGTCGTCTTTGTTTCAAGGTTCATGGAATCTCCCAAGGATTCTCAATGGAAGATGGAGAAAAGGATTCTAGGATATGTTGTTGACACTCTCAATTTTGGTTTATGGTACACTTAGTCTAAAGATAATCGTCTTTCTAGTTACACTGATAGTGATTTTGCAAGCAACCTAGATGACCGGAAGAAAACCTTAGGGTATTCTTTTCACCTCGACACGAATCCGATTTCTTGGGCATCAAAGAAGAAACCGATTGTCTCAATATCTTATGTAGAGGGAGAATATGTCACTGCTACCTCAACTTCCTGTCAAGTTGTGTGGGTGCAAAGACTATTGAATGACATGTTACATACAGAAAATGAGCCAATTCCTATCTTCTATGACAATACGTCAGTAATTGCCTTATAAAAAAAAACATGTTTTCCATAAGAAAAACAATCATATTGACACTCGCTATCACTTCATAAGTGAGCTAGTCAATAATGGTGAAATCACGCTCCAATTTTATGGTTCACGAGATCAGCTCGCAGACATATTTACAAATCCATTGAGCAAAACCATTTTTTATTTTCAGAGACAACACTTAGGCATTATTAGTGCTGATGTTTGTAACTGTTAAGTTTAAGAGGGAGTATTAGTTGTAGCCTCAACAACATATTACTGTACACTGCGACTCACTACGAGCTGTTGTGTCCATCTGTACCATTCGTTAGGATTTATTCCTTACTTCTTGATTTGGTTGTTTTGTTTCATCTTTATATTGTTAGCCTATCATCTAATATGATTTCGCTCTGCACATTCTCGTTCCCGAGATGTCTACTATGTTTCTTGTTCCTTGCAAAGTTTCTTGTTTTCTCATTTTCTACATTAGTGTGTAGAAGCTAACTGTTAAATATAATGTAAACTCAACAGGTTGACTGTACACTGCCAGCTGTCCTGGGCAGCTGTACTTTTCTTTTCTTGATTTGCTTGAGCCTATTTAGCTCAGCTATTTTCCCTTTGCATTAGAATTTCTTCATTAACTCTTCTTATTGTACTTTCTCCTTACATTCTCAATATACTGAATATAGTTTTCTGCTCTATTCTTTTCTCTCTGCATTTCTTGCTTCACAATTTATCATGGTATCAGAGCTTTAGTAGTAAGCCTCTTCACATAGGCTGGAGAGCAACACGATCCTCACAGCGCAAATCTTACACGAATCATGAGAGCACGCAACACAGACTTTTCACAAGGCTTGGAGAGTTGTTTGTAATACTCTCAAAAGATCCTCGTAGAAATCTCACGCGAGGAAACAGAGTGCTATACACTCAAAAGATCGAGCATGCAGAGACTGCAGAAGAAGAAAGTTTAAAGAATCGTGAACAATTTTGAATTCGTCAAAGATTCATGAAGAAGAGCTACAGGAGGCAGGAACATTTGAAGAATCCAAAGAATTCAATCAAATTTGTGAAAGATTATTGCAGAAGGCATAATCGTTTAAAGAATTTCACAAATTCTCTCAAATCCATCAAAGATTGCAGCAGAGAAAAGTAAGCTTCAAAGAACTCATGAAATTCTTTCAAATCTTTCAAAGATTCATGAATTTTTCTTCTGCAAGAGAAAATCCTTGCAAGAACAGCCAAAAAACTTGTGAAAGAAGCCAAGAACAATTGTCCCTGCCGTAAGATCCATCCTACGAAAAGATCTGAGGTGGAAATCAAGTTCAGAAGTGACGAGGAGAGCGTAGAAAAGGCGAAAGAATTTCACCTATTAGATTTCACGCAGAGGACCGACAGTCATTGGATCGTGAGAAAGTGCATGAGGTTTAGTCCTCTGGAGCGCACAGGAAAAAATTCCACTTGCGAAATCGTGAAATCCTGAAATCATCTGGACCGTTCATCAAGGAGGACACATGGCGAGATCTCGGCATTTTGCTAACTCACAGGGTGTAAAGGTTAGAAGACTACAGTGAGAATTCGCGAATCACAAAATACCGAGTCATTCTGGACCGTTGGATCGAGAAAGATCGTGATTCATCGATCTGATTCTATCACAAAATCAAAAATCGAGAGTTGGATGAGCAAAGGGTACTTCACTCGAAACCCCAATACGCGAAATTGCGAAATCTTGAAATCATGAATCGCAAAATACCGAAAGGATTGTGAACCATCCATCTCAGAGGACAAGTGGCAGCAGATCTAAGCGCCATCAAAATTTTGGCATTTCAAAGTTCACGGTTTGGAAAACTCTGTGACAAGAGTTCTAAATTCACAAAATAACCAGATGCAAAATCCCGAGAGGATCTCGACCATCAGATCATAGGAGGATCTAGACCATTGATTGTCCAAGGAGAAATTTTGGCACCTCACACACCGGGAGTCCGAAGGACCCATGATCATCGCAGCAAAACCACCGAAGTCTCGAAACACAAAATCCCAAAAAGCCGTTAGCACTAGGATATTTCAGATTTCGGCAAATTGAGGGACAAAGAACCGGCGAAGGCATCGCGATTCCCCGATTCACGAAAAGCCAGTAGCGCTTGAACATTTAGGCACATGGACACATTAAACAGAGACTAAGGGTCAATTCGAGACTGTTAAGCTCTTTTCAATGTTTCGGTGACCAAAACTTGGAGAGACAAGAGTTTGGAGGACTCGCATTCAGCAGTCCTGAAGTCCCGAAGGACAAAATTCCGAAGTCACTACAAATTACGCACAGGAAATTGGTAAATATGAATTTTCTTTCTATTTTTACTAAATTCTTTAAAATATGGCGACGTCTAGCAATTTAGGACCAACTCAGGGTCCGATTCTTCTTGGAAAGAACTATGAGTTCTGGTCTCTTCGGATGAGATCGTTCTTGCAAGCACAAGAGTGTTGGGATCCAGTGGATCTTGGATATGCGTAACCAGATCCAACAAACCTTTCCGCCATGACAAACCAGCAAAGAATTGCTTAGGAAACTCAGAGAAATAGAGAAAATAAAGCTAAATTCTGGATTCAAAATTCAGTGGATGACTCGATTTTCCCAAAAATCACAGGCGCTAGTACTTCAAAACAGGCCTGGGACATCCTTAAATCATCCTGCCAAGGAAATGACAAGGTTAAAAAAGTGAAACTGCAGACCTTGAGGAGGCAATTCGAGACTTTAAGAATGATGGAGTCTAAAAACGTGGATCAATTTATGACCAGAGTCATGGAAATTGTGAACCAGATCAGATTGACTGGTGAAGCCATCCCTGATCAACGCATTGTTGAGAAAGTCCTCAGAAGCTTACCAGCTAAATTCGAAATGGTCGTTACAAAAATCCTTGAATCCAAGGATCTTTCACATTTTTTAACAGATGAACTAATTGGTTCTCTGGTGACACATGAAACTAGACTACATCTCACAGATGAGTCAATCGCCAATGCCTTTAAAACTCAATTCTCCTTCAGTAGAGGGTGATGCAGAGGAAGAAGCAGAAGTCACCAAGGAAGAGAGAGTAGTCAAGGTAACCCTCATTCTAGTGGAGGAAACATACAATGGGACCCGAATCAACACTTCCAAGGACACAGACAACATAATCATAATCAGAGTTTCCAGCCTCAAAGAGGCAGAGGGAGAAGATCAAATAAGAAATCAAGCATACAATGCTATCACTGCAAAAATTATGGGCACTATGAATCTGAATGCAGGAAGAAGCAAGCAGATCAACTCCCAGGCAGAGCACATGTGTCAAATCATACAGGAGAGACCTCAGGAGGTATGTTTCTCTAATGTCACAAGACTGAAGAACAACCTAGAGATCTCTAGTCGTTGGACAGTGGATGCAACAATCACATGACAGGTAACAAAGAATTACTTTCATGCATTGATTCTTCAATCTCATATGATATTACACTTGGAAATGATTCCTTAGTCAAAATTCAAGGAAAAGGAACTGTACCTATTCTTACTAAACAAAATGTAAAGAAGGACATAAACAATGTTTATCATGTTCCAGATCTAAAACATAATTTGCTAAGTGTAGGACAGCTCATTGAACATGGCTATAAGGTACTCTTTGAGGGAGCATCTTGCAAGATATATAACAAAACCCCTAGCAGAAAATTGATTTCTGAAATCCACATGACTCGGAATTGGATGTTTCCCCTTACCCTCAACACTGCAAATCTGAACCAAACATATGCACAAAGTGCATCCATCCTGAATGAAACTATGGTTTGACATACAAGATTTGGACACCTACCCTTTCAGAGTCTAAGTCTTCTTCAGAAGCACTCCATGGTCAAAGGTCTTCCTATCTTTAAAGAGCAGATTCCCCCATGTGAGTCTTGCATACTTGGCAAAAATAAGAGAACTAATTTTCCATAGTCTTCCAATCAAGCCAAACAACATCTTGAACTTGTTCACACTGACCTATGTGGACCAATGCAAACAGATTCCATAGGTGGTAGCTTTTATTTTCTAACGTTTATTGATGATTTTAGCAGGAAAATCTAGATCTATTTTCTTAGACACAAGTCTGAAACTTTTGCAAAATTCAAGGAATTCAAATCAGAAGATGAAAATCAGAATGGAAAATACAACTCTAAAGAATTTGCAAATTTCTGCAAATCACAAGGAATTATCATGCAAACAACAACCAGGTATACTCCACAACAGAATGGAGTGGCTGAAAAGAAAAATCAGCCAATAATGAATATGGAAAGAACACTTCTCAAAGAGAAAATTTTGTCAAATAATTTTTGGGCTGAAGCAGTAGCATGCTCAGCTTATCTCTTGAATAGATCTCCAACCACCAAACTGAAGCTAAAAGTCCCCCAAGAAGCATGGAGTGGGACAAAGCTCAATGGTGTGCATCTAAGGACATTTGGATGTATAGCATACGCTCACATACCTTTCGAATTAAGGATGAAATTGGATGATAGAAGTGAGAAATGTATCTTCACTGGATATAGTGAAACATCTAAATCTTACAGGATTTACAATCCAATGTCCAAGAAACTAATTCTCAACAGAGATGTAAAATCTCTGGAAAATCAATTCTGGAATGAATCAGAAAATCAACAAATGGACAGCCAAAATCCATTGCTGCGAAGTTCTAAAAACGCAGAAAATTCAGAATAGTCAATACCTCAACCTACTCTTCCAAGATTGCAAGTACAAAGACAACCTGAAAACACTTAAGATAACTCAACTTCCAGTAGAGACTCATTATCTGAACCTCAAAATCAGAGAACTCGAAGTTTGAGAGAAATCCATTAGCAGTTGGATGACTTTGAACAACACAATCTTTCTGCACTAATGTCATGTCAACCAACATCTAAGGAAGCAACTAAGGACCCACATTGGGTTCAAGCCATGAACCAAGAAATTGACTCCATTGAGAAGAACAAGACATGGGATCTTGTTGATTTGCCAACTCACAAGAAGATTATTGGTGTCAAGTGGGTTTACAAGACTAAACTCAATGAAAAGGGCAAATTGAAAAACATAAGGCAAGGCTTGTTGCCAAAGGATTCTCACAACAACCAGGTACTGACCATGGTGAAGCATTTTCTACAATAGAAAGACTAGACACTGTAAGGACTCTATTGGCCATAGCAGCCCAACACAAATGGCAAGTATACCAGATGGATGTCAAGTGAGCATTCTTGAATGGTTTTTTAGAAGAAGAGGTGTATGTTGATCAACCATCGGGATTTGAAGTCCAAGAACAACCAGCCAAAGTATATCGGTTCAAGAAAGCCTTGTATGGCTTAAAGCAAGCTCCAAGATTTTGGTACAGCAGAATCGACACTTACCTGATCAAAAGTGGTTTCAACAGAAGCCAAAATGAGCCAACTCTTTACACCAAAACAAATCAGGATGGTAAATTCTGATTGTATATTTATATGTTGATGACATGCATGGATGATTTTAGGGGCTAAATTTCGCTCATGGGCTAATTTTCCATGGTTTTTCCAAAAACGAGATTCGCTATTTTAAAAATGATTCCCCCAAATTCTATAGGATAAAATTATTTTACCATAAAAATCGCCAAAATTTTATAAAAAGTATATAAAATCCTTATAAATTTGAATATTTTTACAAAAATATCGTCAAACATTTATAGTTGGCATATGAAGGATTAGTAAGATTCGCCAAGGTTTCTACATTTCGAAACAAATTTCCATCCTTAAAATCATCCCTGATGACATGATCTATACTGAAAATCTTGAGTTAACAAATTTTAAACATGCCATGCAATCTGAGTTTGAGATGACAAATCTTGGCATAATAAAATATTTTTTTAGGGATTGAGGTTGATCAATCAACCAAAGGCATTTTTGTTTGTCAGCAAAAGTATGCAGCAGACATCATCAAAAGATTTCGCATGGAAGAATGCAATCCAACAGAAACCCCTATACCTCTAGGCACAAAATTGAGCAATAAAGATGAAGGCCCTACAGTGGACCCTACCTTGTACAAAAGTTTAGTAGGCAGTTTGTTGTATCTTACAACAACTAGGCATGACATTATGTATGTAGCCAACCTTGTTTCCAGATTCATGGAATCCCCCAAAGATTCTCACTGGAAAATGGCTAAACGAATTCTGAGATATGTTGCAGGAACTCTCAATTTTGGCTTATGGTACACTAAATCCGATAGTAATCAACTTTCTGGTTACACAGACAATGATTTTGCAGTCAACCTAGATGACAGGAAAAGCACATCTGGACATGTTTTTCACCTGGGCACGAACTTGATCTCATGGGAATAAAAAACGCAACAAATTGTATCAATATCTTCTGCAGAGGTAGAGTATGTCGCCGTTACCTCAGCTTCTTGTCAAGCTGCGTGGCTGAGAAGAATATTGAAAGATATGTCACATACAGAAAATGATCCAACTCCTATTTCCTGTGACAATACTTTAGCAATTGCTCTATCCAAAAATCATGTGTTTGACAAGAAAAACAAACACATTGACACTCGCTTTCACTTCATCCGCGAGCTAGTCAATAATGGTGATATTGCACTTCAATTCTGTGGTTCTCGAGATCAGCGCGTAGATATCTTCACAAAGCCACTAGGAAAATCTGTTTTTGATTTTCAGAGACAGCACTTGGGCATAATGACTGTTGATGTTTGTAACTGTTGAGTTTAAGAGGGAGTGTTAAATACAATGTAACCTCAACAGGCTGACTGTACACTGCCAGCTGTACTTTTCTTTTCTTGATTTGGTTGAGCCTATTTAGCTCAGCTATTTTCTCTTTGCATTAGAAGTTCTTCATTAACTCTTCTTATTGTACTTTCTCCTTACATTNTCTCTCTGCATTTCTTGCTTCACAATTTATCACTAACGAGGAGCCTGAGCCTGTCTTTAGTTCCAGTTGATTTCTACTATTTGCAGTTCAGTTGTACATGAAGGGAGGAGAATGGGATTGGCACGAAATTTAGTATAACAATGGCGGAGTGAAGATCGTTAAAGCATTCGAGTGACATGGCCAAATCTTTCAGAAACTTGTCCTGCTTGAACTTGTCGTTTCTCTTAATATACTATTTGGAAATTACTGGGTTATACTTATTAGAAAATCACCGGATTATAGTTCGTTTACAAATGTTTCAATAGTAACGATGGCAATTAAAGGTCAGTTATATTTTGCGAGGCGGATTTTTCATCTCGTTATTGCAGACTGAAATTTGTTTTGGCATTTCATGAAAGCATATTACTTACTATTTCCAACAATTCTCACCGCATGTCAACAACCTTGAAACAGAACAAGAGGTACTCAATATCTAACATTTCATTTAGGGCTAAAATATAGTCACCGATAATATCAAGGAAGCGCATATTTTCAGGGTTATATTCGAGATAATTTACTGCTTAACAAATTTTCAGAACTCAATCTAGAGGAACGGTAGCATAATCTGAAGCATAGATAAACCTTTTACAAACGTTTGACAGATACGAATTCAATACGGTCCTTTGTTTTCTATTTACCTTTTGCAGGCCCATTCACATCTTACAGGCTCATTCACATCTCTCTTGAAGAAATATTCGTTTGTATGAAATGAAGAGGCTACCAAGTAGTTAAATATCTCTACACTTGATATATAGAGAGGCCATTGGCGTGATAACGGTCATGGCAATGAATTCCGGACTTAGGCAGAACTGTCGGGGTTGAGGCAAGAGGTAAATCATAACGACGAATATTATGCATTCCTGAGAAATCGTTTTCCAGTGATGGATTCCTACCTGAAACCTTGAAATTGTGAAAGGTCGACTTGAACTAACCAGCCATTTCCAGCAGAGTCGAGCTAATAATAGCAAAGCATACAGGTAGTAACTACAATCCATTTTGCAGACTCAGATGCCATCCAGCCGTATGTTAATTTAATACAAATTGGACTCCCAAACAATACTTTAATAGAATATAAAACAGGAATATATAAAGCAACTCCGCCAAGTACTTAAAATGTAAAATATATAAAAAAAAACATATAATGTTAAATTAGAGAGGAAAAATGAAACAGGAAAATAAATACAAGGAGTTGGATATCTCAAGAAGGTTGGATACAGAGAAGAAATTAGTGATGTTTGATTCTTCAAACATTTTAGGCATATACAGAATTAGAGACAGGATGCCACCGTACAATGCTAGATGCATGTTCTAAACGCCATAAAAATACTAAATCTTCAGAAGTAACGTCAAAGGGATATTGGAAAAGAGCATAGAGAAGTTCCAAAACAATGTGGTGAGCCTTACATTAATTGACGATACCAGCGAGTACCTGGGCATAATCACCTAGTCATCTAACATGTGTCTACATATATTTCTCCAAGGACGGCCTTGTAGAATCGCACGGGTCTCACCACAGTTGATTATGATTTGAATACAATTTATCTCATATTAATCGAGAGAAACAGAAGGTTGGTTTAGAATTACAGAAGGAGCTATCTAACGGCCAACTAAATCACCTCATTTTCGGCTGCCTTTGTTGCTATTCAGGTCTGGTGTTCAGCTCCATCAGTTCAAATTACAATTCTAACAATACGGGTCCATGTAGAAGCCATGAGAACTGTTTAGATCACATATTTGAATTGAGAAGTTATAGCTTTGGAATTCTGACCATTTCAGCGATCTCATTGGCCAAAATATGCGGCCATTTCGTTGTGATTTTTTTGGGGTAATTTTGTTGTACTTAAGGGTGAGTGTTGTCTTGCAAGGTTGGCTGGAGTAATATGCAATAATTTCATCAACTCATTATTTTTTGGTTCATTAACTCACTATACTCGTGTTAATTTGACTCAATAAATTTTAACTGATATTGGTTATCCTTTACAATTAAATCTTAAATTACCTTTCAGATATGCAGTATGGAAGTGGTCTTTGTATTCTCTGTCTTCAATACTTAAATCCCATATGTTATTGATCCTAGAATTTTTAATTTCACAGTAATCTTTCAAGTTTATTAATTGGCTTTTATTTACTCTTTGTGATTACACTTGGAAGTAATGAAGAAGTTATCTAGTTGTTCACTCCAGTAATAAGCGCGAGTTGTAAGCGCTAGTTAGAAGAGTTAGTTCTAAGTTCATAGTCAGTTGTCTAGTTGTCTTATGGTTTGCATGTAGCCGACTCGGGAGAGTCCTTTCCTATATAAGGATGTAATCCGTCTTCGTTTAATAATCAAGAAGTGAGCGTAGCCTCACCGTGTTTGTTTGCCTCGCATATTTTATCTTGGTATCAGAGCCACGAGAGTGAAGTGCGAGAATTCAAGAGGTTCGCAGGTCCCTCCTCTGGTAGGGTGCGGGGGCATACTAAGTGAGGTGCGAACAATCTAAAAAATCCCGCAGTCTAACCACTCGGGAGGTGCGAACAATTCGCAGTCAACAGAAGCGAGAAGTGCGAGAACTGTTCGCGTGCATGAACTCCTGTGCGTGAACTCCTGTGCGTGCGTGGATTAATTCGGAAAAGGTTTTTTTTGGTGAGCGTGGGAGCGTGGAGTTTTTGGAGGTAGGATATATGCATGCGTGAGTTTGCACATTTGGGATTGCAAAGCGTGAGTTTAATTCTAAGGAAGAGCGTAAGAGTTTTTCAAAACCGTGGAGGAAGAGTTTT